>JAHKKF010494376.1:0-19781 GCA_019740295.1 Labeo calbasu | reverse complement strand
CCTGAACAGGTCAGTAGTTTTGCCTCTATGATCCACCCGGGCGCTTCCACTCCATTCTCGAGTCACTTGCAATGATTACACTGATAGAAACTGTTTGGTGCGCGTGAGCCGAATCGCGTTGCCAGTAAAGACTAACCGATCCATGTTTTAGTGGTTATTTGTTATTGCATGGTGATTGCACCAACTGCTGATTAAAACTAAAGTAACAAGCCTGCTTTGAAAATGTAAGAAGTAGAATAACAGATATTTGTGTAAAAATGTAAGGAGTAAAAGTAAAAAGTAAAGTACTGATACCAGAAAAATCTTCTTAAGTATAGTGACGAAGTATTTGTACTTTGTTACTTCCAATCTCTGATGTTAACTGATGGACTGGAGTGGATTACTTCTGGATGTTTATATCAGCTGTTTGGAATCTCATTCTGACGGCACCCATTCACTGCAGAGGTTCCATTAGTGAGCAAGTGATGCAATGCTACATTTCTCCAAACTCATCTACATCTTGGATGGCCTGAGTGCAAGTAAATTTTCATATTTTTCAGGGCAAACTATTCGTTTAAAAGCTTCAGATTCATTGAAATTGCACATAAACCGCAACGGGCATGCTGAGGGAAAAATTATACAGGTTTGGATCATGAGGATGAGCAGATGAAAACCGTTTTCATTTTTGGGTCAACTATCCCTTTAAGAAAAAACCTGAGAAATAAGACATCTGAGGCAAATGAAGCGAGACATTTATAGTGTGTGTGTGTACGCAGAACATACAAGAACCCTGCTGTGGGGTGGTAGCCTGCTTGGCCCTTTAATGTGTTTAATCATAGCGTATTATCAGCAGCCCCTCAGAGCGCCATTAGCAGAGCAACACTTAGCTGGGCCGGTTTAATGGAGTCTTAAGATACTATAATAATGAAGGGCAGAAGGCAACCGGATCCAGACCTGAGGAGAATAGAAAAACAAGGCAACAGTAAGGAAGGGGGATGGACACTTCAGTGTATTAATCAGTATGTCAGAGCCAGAGAGTTATGCCGGTAAAGGTGTCGACAGGCAACTGATACATGATCACATTAAAGCAGCCACCGAGCTTAATCAATCTGAGCCCCCTGGGCCGAGCTAAGGGACGATTTCTCAAAAGGCGCGGACGAAGGGCTAAACATGCCAGTGTGAAGGAGGTTTCAGGCTGCTTTTTAAGGGGTTGTCAGATTTGGACATTTTGCCATCCTATAGGACCTTCGGTTAGGACAGTGTGTTGGAGACAATGACACTGAATGCTTGAAAACGTATCATTAGTGCCAAACTGTCAGTGGTCGTTAGAAGCGATTGGCCCGGTGAGCGGCAATTCAAGCTATTTTTTGGCCCAGATGAGATACACATCGTCAAGCGCAATTGAACACCCAGCACCAAGTGGGGAAATACAGACAGATTCTAATAGGATTCAATTGCTCTTTTTCCTATGTGCCGTCTGACCGTGACTCAGCTATATTAAGGATGCATCTGCGAGAGAGGGGGTGAGTGCTGTTAGGTAACATCATAATCAGGAATCTTACTGAATGTTCTGTGGGGTGAATAAAACAGTGCATGTGAAGGTCATGCATTCACAGGCTACTCCCACTGACAATGCATGTCATTGTTAGTTCACAGGCTCTTAATAGACCAGCAGTTGCATTTGACCTAAAGGCACTCTCAGTAAATGGACACTCCTAGAAACGCTACTAATGGCGTCCCTGAGGATTTTAATAGTGGTAATTTCCAGAAGAAGATGATTATTTGTGTTGAGATGTAGAATTGAGATTTAATTGCATGAGTAGCACTACCATAATTATCCATCTACTTATAAGAATTTTTAATATGTTGTTTTCAGTGGCCCATTTTAATGCGGTTTGGTTCTTCAGAAACTTTTGAATCTCCCTGTGACGGCATATGCACAAGACTTACCTTCGAATTACCTTTGGCTGTAAAGTGAATATGGATGACCGCAAGACACGATGCCAGACTCGAAGTCTCAATAAATCACAAATAACGAATATTATTACATTCAAAACGCCACTTTTTCTGAACCCTGAACCCTGTTGGAATTCTTAAACCCATTTGAACATTTTTTCCAATCAAATGCTCTCTAAAATGAGGAAGATTAAACAGGAAATACATCAGTGTAGAAAAGGGCAAGCTCGAGCTTTTCAAGGATTTCTTGGGATATTAATATATTCAAAGTGCACACCGCCTAAGCAACCTTCAAACTTTGCTTTTTAGGCTTTTTTTTTTTTTTTAACTGTCAGGCAAAACTTTGTCAGCCAACAACAAAGTTTGCCTCTTCAAACTAAATTATATAAAACTATAAATGTTTATGCATAACACATAAAGGTAGCCTTTGAGCATGCATAATTACCTTTGACCCTTACCTTTGAATATGGGCAGAAACAGGATATAGTGTCACGCTTTAGGGCTCCTGGAATAAATCACTAATAACAAATGTTTTTGCATTCAAAATACCATTTTTTTTTCTAGAAAACGGTTGGCTTTCTGCCATAAACACTTGAAAATGTTACATTCAAAATACCATTTTTTCAGAAAACTGTTGAATTTCTCCTACTAACACTTAAAAATAACCAATGTGATGTCGCTGTAGACCAATTTGCAGTTGCAGCTGCACACATTGTGGTGGCAGAAAAACACTGGTAACACGTTGAGGGAAATGGGTAAAATCCATGAAATAAAAGAAATAATGTATTTTAGTGCCTTTGGATGTCAGAATCGGAATGCAAATTTTTATATAGAATTCTGTCGTCAAAGACGCCATTTGATGCTAAATGCAGATGTTTAAACGGACAGACCTGCTATGCTTACTCTACTTTTAAAGCATAAATTTGATTTAAACAATAGGTCTACATAATAATCACATATGCAGTTCATAGGGGACATATTGTATTAGCCCTACAGTTACTGCATGAAATACTATTTAAACCTATAACATTTACCTGTTTTATCTCACAAATCTGACTTTTTTTCTTGCAAATGCAAGTTTATATCTGCAAGTTCGGACTTAATAACTTTATTTAACTTAACTCTAGTGAGCAGTGTTTGGGCTAGTTACTCAAAGAATGTAATACATTACTCATAGTAACTTCTTTCAAAAGTAGTATTATTACTTTTTGGCAACAGTAATTAGTTACACTACTAGTTACATTACTTTTCCTTAAGGGACCACAGAAGTTATACCTCTGTATATTCCTCATAAATTTCTTTTAGAATGTTACTAACAACATATTTCTGCCTCATTATTTGAGCAAAATCCACATTGGATCACAGTCAGAAGTTACTACAAACACTCAATAGTAATTGATAGTGACATTGTCACTGACAGTGAATTGTCATGTGTAGCTTAAAGCTAATTGTAATTTCTCTGTTACCCATACTGTAAGATTATACTCATTATGTATTTTATCAACTCACATAAGTTTGTAAGAAACTGTTTCATTTTCCAAAAAGATTTTCCAAAAAGATAATGTACCACATGCTGATCAGAGGGATGTGGGTGGGATGTAATGCCAGAGTGAAGTAAAGCCACAACTTACATAACAGTGTTCATATTATCTTTTTCCCTGACAAAATCAATATAATGCAATATTTCTATCTGCTGAATGTAAGCTATCCGTATTCCAAGCTTGCCTGCTGCACTGGGGACATCACATGCATGTGCGAGTCATGAAAATTATGAAAATAAATCTAGGAATTATTTGATTGTTGTATTTAAATCAGCAGGGTTGAGGCATCAAAAGTAACTAAGCTGTTTTATGGATGGTAACTGTAATATTATTACTAAAATCTTATTAGTAATAAGTTGCACTACTAGTTACTGCAAAAAGTAATAGTAACTAATTACTGCCTAACACTGATGAGTGAGTTTGTTCTGAGGAATTCTAAAGAAAAAAAGTTAAATAAGTTGTAGGATATAAACTCATCATTCTGAGCTGAGGAGAAAAGACAGAATGACGAGTTGATTTTTCTTATCAGAATTGTGAGATATAATCTCAGAATTGTGAGAATAAAGTCAGATTTTTTAAATATAAACTCAAATGTACCTTTTTTAAAATTCTTTTATTCCATGACTTCCATAGACTGCTAGTTGAAAAATCATTTTCTCTCAGCAGCACACAAAAAACATCATCAGTAGACGCGTTTCCATTACAGATTTGCGCAAAACTTTGGCGATATAATATGTTCATAAAAAAGTATTGTGAAATGACATTTCCATTAACCAATGTTATGCGACTAAAATCGAATTGCCTGAAAAAACGCCTCATGCGAGCGTAAAAACGAAATTGACACGTTTCCATTAGGCATATTTTCAATTCGCAATTTAAATTTGCACGTCTTGAAGGGTAATGGAAATGTAAACACCAAATTGGTCTATAGTCGCCATCTTGGAAAATGAAAATTATTTTTGCAGTAGCTCCATTGACATTATCATGCAGTTGCTTACTCTGGTTGTGAATGACTACATCTAATGTATGCACATGCAATCCACGCTTTTTCCTCCCCATAGGAGGCGGCCGCGGCCATTTGTAAATTTTATGGGTGAGGCTTCCGGTCTCATCCGGAAGCTATTTTTAGCTGTACAAAACAGCTTGTTTTTCTGCTTGATACTGCAAATTGGTGTGTCTTACCATGCTATTTTAATGTATTATTTTAATTATGAACACACTGGTTTGTAGTGCTAGTTTTACCGTTTACTGAATGTTGTTTTCTTTTCATTATTTGCCCATAAAGTGGATAATGAACTGGAAGTCTCAGCCTTACTTATGTGCTGAAGAAAAAGGTGGATATGCATATGTAAATTAATATATGAATCAGATTGCAATGTTTAGGATTTATATACACAAATTATGAGATCTTTCAGAATCTAAAATCGCATTGGACGTATTTCAGATTGAAAAAAAAAATAGATGATGTAAACATAGGCCTACTAAAGTCCAGTTCCTGTGGTTATTTTCAAGTATGAGATGGGAGAGTTTCCAAGTTCTGCCTTGTCTGTAACAGATCATCAGGTCCAACTCTAATCAAACACCTGCAGCAGCTAATCAAGGTCTTTGGGTTCACTTGAAAATTACAGCAGGTGTGCTGGAACTGAACTCTTTTGAAGGATAGATCTCCAGATGCAGGTAGCACTGAGCGTTGCAGATATATTTAGTAATGTACTTTCTATTTGAATTATCCCTGCTTTTTAGATCTCAAAAGACCATCTTTATTCAAGAAGTTGTTGCTTTTAGTCCACGTCTATATGCTAATGAACTCTTAGCAGTTAACAAAATTAACATTTGGCAGATATATGCATTTAAATGCGCAGCCTCTCTTCTGGGAAATTAGAAGCATTGATCGATCACGTTGCACAACACAGATCTTTATCAAATGATCAAATGTTCTCTAAAATGAAGTTTCAACAGAAATCTGTACAGAAAAGAAACCCGTGTTTTTCAAGCATTTCTTGGGCAAAAGTATAGGCTATTCAAAGTGCATAAAGCCTGTGCAACCTTCAAACTTCGCAGCCTTTTTTGAACTGTCAGGCAAGACTTTGTCAGCCAGCATCAAAGTCTGCCTTGTCGAACTTGTAGTTAAAACTATAAACGTATACGCAAGCAGCCGTTTATACATAACCGAAGGGATGCTGTATTTCATTTGACAGAGATCTGGCGCGCTACGCATGCTAATGAACGTGAGTGCGTAATTGCGCAGATCAGTCAATAGATGGCAGAGCGAGGTCACTGATTAGTATGCAGTTCATTCCCAGAGGAGAAGAGCACCGAATTCATCAACCCTGTCCTTCATGCCTCCTTATTTGAATAAATCTCATTGTTTTGACAGTCGATCAACTGTAGTTATGGGCGTCCGTGTAAGTACGAAGTTATGCAGTTAAAACAGATTAGCGTACAAGCTAAGATTCAGAAAAACGAGCAGAACATGCAAAAAGCCAAGTCTCCTGATTTATATCGTCTGACAATTTTGCCAGTGTTGGAAATTAACTTTCTGTTTATGGTTTAATATAATAGTCGCTCCGCGAAATTGAATTTCAGAAGCGTTTACCATTCACCATTTATGAGGGGATATTTTTGAACCACGTATAAACAGTGTGCCGTCCATTTGTGTCATTAATATGATGCAACTAATTGAAATAAATTCTCAACTGGAACAATGACGGAATGCTAGAATGTATCTGTTGTTTACTGTCGCAGTAAGCTATAATATCTCAATAGATTCAGTGAAATGGTGAACCTAATTAGATATTAAAATATATTGTGACAGTTTTAGATTCAAAATGCTGCTATAGACCGTCATTCATTATAGCATCCAACTCTTTTGAGGCGGCAGGTCTTACTAAATGTATATTACACAGCATCAAACGTTAGGGGAATTTACCAGGGGCATTTTGTCTAAATCCCCGGTTATTTCACATACTGATTACAATCTCGCACAACATGCTTCTCCTAACGCGTAAAACCAGAATATCTGGATTTTACGCGTAAATAACGCGTCGCTGCAGCCCAATCCACAAGTTCTAAACTTCAATGCCGTTCCATTCCCACTACGGCGTGACGCGTCGATGACATCACGACCAATTCCATCGGCCGCGCTCGCAAGCTCGCAATCGAATAGAACAAGTGAGCGAGTCACGTCAGGCAGGAGGACTCCGCGGCGTTCGGCACAATAACATACCTGTACACACTCCGGGCTTTACTAGCAGTTGGAGCATAGACTGAGATTGCGATCTGAGCCTCAGCACACCACCTCCGGTTCGCTTCGCAAAGTGAACGAGATTTTATGCTAAAGTTTCCAGGATTTGTTTAACCTCCCGCGGACGAGAGCGGAATGAGCGACTTTGCGATGATAAACTGTTGCCTGATTCTCGGGGCTTGTCTTCTGTCCAGCCAAGGTAAGGCGACACAGTAACTTGTGGGTTAATCTTTGTACTGCTCGCCCGGTCTCTTTTGTTTTTGTGAAACTGGAGATCATTTGCATGATGTTTACCTTTAGTGAGCGCCTTACATGAAATCGCCCGTCCCGTGTGTATTGATACGCAAGTTGCATGCGTGCGTTGCGCGTTACGGCTTACCTGCTTATCTAGGTTATCCTAGTCAACTTAATAAGGAGCCACTGACCGTAACCCGTATCCCTTGTCTCATACGCCATGTTACGCAAGGTGTGGCCTGTCGTGATCAGTTTTTTCTTAGGCTGGAAGGCAGGTGTAATTGTGTGGTTTTACTTAATCACCTACTTTACACTTTGAAACTTTTATATCTATTTTATCTTTTGCACTGTAATGCATATAAGAGGCATGGAATGCAACAGGGTTTAGTTGTTAACACTTAAAGCCTTATGACAGCCAAGTCTATCACTGCTGACTGTAACTCAAAAATGTTCAAAATGCAACGATTTCTGGATTTTATGCAAGTCTTCTGCTATTTTGAGATACCACTGTTATAGAATTGCATTTTAAGTTACTGTTCCACTTATTTGCCACACTAGTCTAGCTAGTGGTGATGGTCCTAGACATTTCTTCCCTGGTGGTTTGAACATCACAGTGATTTGATGGCGTCTCAGAGGGGCTGCTTTCCTCTGATAAGGAGAGACATGTCTGCTGTTCTGCGTAAGCCCAGGCTACACTGCAGGACTGAAGCTCTGTGCGTATTAAAAGACTCAAGTTACTTGTTTTTGGCAACGTTGCGTGTACTTGATGTTCTAATTGCACTGTTTTTCATAATTGTAGCTGTGATTTCAAAAGCGTTTTTGTACAGATTTGTGAGCCTGGACCACAAAACCAGTCATAAGGGTCACTGATATATGGTTTGTTAGGATAGGACAATATTTGGCTGAGATACAACTATTATAAAATCTGGAATCTGAGGGTGCAAAAATATCAGAATACTGAGAAAATCACCTTAAAAGTTGTCTTAGCAATGCATATAACTAATCAAAAATTAAGTTTTGATTTTTTTTTGTATATTTACGGTAGGAAATTTGCAAAATATCTTCATGGAACTTAATCTTTATTTTGGCATAAAAGAAAAATTGATGATTTTGACCCATACAGTGTATTTTTGGCTATTGCTACAAATATACCCGTGCTACTTAAGACTGGTTGTGCGCAGCAACAACAAACAACATATGGAAGAGTCCCTTTTTTAAACAATTTTGTGCAAAATATTGAAAAATAAAGAACCATTCAGATGAAGAATAACTATAAAAACGGTATTATCGTCCACAACAATGGAAGACAGCCTTCTGATTATTATAATCGCACGCTGCAATTTTGTTGTCTACCTCTTTAAATTCTCAAGCTCTCATGTTGGATGGATTCTGACTGGCTGTCAATGTTTTTATCATTCATCAGGTGAAAAAAACCCCATAATTTCTCTGTAGCTGGGTTTCCATCCAAAGTTGCAATTTTACCTTATTGGAATAAAATTGTAATATTGCATAAAACATTTGCGAATAAGCACTGTTTCCATCCTACGAGTCAAAGAGAACAAGTAATCACTGCTTTTGGATTTTGGGGCACAGTTGTGTTTTTTTTTTTGGCATTTCCATCACTTCATTTCTGATGCCATACTTCAAAAAGAGCATATAAAAACGGTGAAGGAAACAGCATTGTGGCTGGGGTGTGGACTTCTCCATTTTCAGAATTACAATAGAGCAATTAAACTTCATAGTTATCGTCCTTGGTGTGAACGGAACTTAAATGCTAAAAAACACGCATGAGAAAAAATACGATTCGAGTCTTGCTCATTGCTGCTTTTCCACTTGTTGGGACAGTGTTCACACCTGACAACTGATCAGGTGGTTTTCAAACAAGTGTGCAAGGCACTTTTAATTGAGAGTGTTTTATTGCATGCTAGTGACATAAAACAGCTTTTCAGGTGCATGGGCAGTGTGATGCTGGCTGTAAATGAAACGTGATTCTGAACCGTCTCCGTGCACATATTTCACAAGCAATAAGACAAGCATCTCGGCTGTTGGATAAATGAGTTTTGGATGGATGAATCGTGGCACCACAATTAGTCATGCCAAGATTCCTGTGCCGCGCAACTTGCGTGGGCACACTCAGGGATTCGCCGCTATTAATTTCTTCATGGGATAAGGCGTTTACACCTCACCATTACCATGCACGCTAGACGTTCTGCTGCTCATTAATCTTGTTGGTACGTGTCAAAGGTTTGTGTATTAGTTCTCCAAGGGGATCTTCGGGTGTGAGGTGAAGGTTTCTCGCAGTTGTCATGGAGACCTCTTTTCTTTGGGGATCTGATGGCATCCATCTTGTTTTAGAGTCTTTGAGGGAAGTTTAAAACATTATTGCCGAGCGCTTAATTCAGTTTGGGATCAGGGAAGCGCGACAAATGGAAGTAGATACTTTCCTTATTGGCTCCCTTTGGTCTTCCATTACTGTCAGAAGCAACAAATGTCAGAGCGTCGGCAAAGAGCAACTCGCGCACAAAGGCGCGATAATGTAGTTTCCTTGTATTCCTTTTTTCTCCCTGCCGAACAATGCGCTTCTATGCCAACAGGTTCCCAAGAACAAAAGACCTCAGAGTCTGCATTGTCCAAAGGAGAGCATAGAATGAAACTCACACCTTTACAAGAAACCTTTCTCTGTCTTCGCCTCTGACACTCACCCACGTTGAGCATGCAAGAGGAACTAAAATTGCTGGCCTTTGAATGAGCGCCCTTTCCTCGCACCCCTCCTTCTCTTTTCTCCCGCCGTGCATTCTGAGCTCTGTCTCAAGCCTTTGTTCCTGTGGCTTTAGTGATTGGTCGCCTGTAAGACCCTCTGTCTCTTCCACTTCTATTGTTTATGAGTGTCTGTAGAGTGGAGCTCAGAGCGTTTTTCTCTAGCTTGTTGACAAAAAAAAGTTCCCCGCCTGTCCCCGATTTACCTGTCTCACACGGTTTATACATCATTATGGCCCCACTGTCTAGGAGACGTTTCTGCAGTCTCTTTTGTAATGTAGATCATATAGTGGAAATGACTGTGCATCAAGTTCCAGAGCCGAAAATTGTTTGATAGGCGCAATCTTGCTCGCTGGACTTGAAAATATGCTGCAGTCGTAAATGGGGAATCAGATGTTGCGGCAGAACAGATGGAAAATCTGTTCTGTGTCTCCGTCCGTCTCTCGATTTATCTGTTTGTCTCACGGCGTGTAAAAGATACTCTCTGTCTCCCTGTCTCTTTGACTCCCTCTTTTTTTTTTTTTTTCTCTCTCTGTCCTCCTCTGCCGCTCAACGCTGAGGTGGTCATACGGTGCCGTTAGTGAAGGCCGGAGGACTCCTGGAGGCCAGCCATGCCTTCTTATCACCCACCACTGTGCCTGATAAAATGAAAGCTAAAGAGAGGGATTTTTTTGTGTGGGCTCTGAGATCAGCCTTTTTTGTGACCCTGGGCTCATTCAAAGGGTTTTCCGCCCTCTTTAAAACTTTCAATGCCTTTATTTTTTTAGTCTTTTAAGCAAAGAGAGACAAGCCAACTTGCTGCTGTGCAGCATTGATATACCTCAGACATTTTGGTTAGGGTTTGTTTTAAACCTTTAACTGAAGTATAAAACATTTATGGATTTCAGCGTTGTGCTGTAGCCTGACCTGGTTGGATGTGATAAGTTTACAGCTAGGAATAGCAGGTTAATACAGTGTTAAGTGTGCTATTTTTGGGTATTGTAAACCACATCTATTTTTCAATTGACATGATTTAAAATGTAAATGACAGCTTAGATGTCTTTTGTAATGGCAGTCTGAATAGCAGTTGGCTTTCTTTCTTGCGTTTACTTGCGTATTGAATTTTGATTGTGGTGTTTTCTTTTATCAGATCTTTTTTAGCATTATAATTGACTTTGCACTGCAAAAACAGTGTTGTGTTGTATTGACTCTCAAATGTGAGTCAAAATCTACTAAGGGGTAATACTGAAACAACAGCTTTAAAAAGCGATTTTTTTTTTTTTCACTTATTCACAACAGGGATCTGCATTTTCATGGATTTAAAGAAGTTTTTTGTTGACAATAAAGAGAAACTATTTTGTGCATCAAAATCACTCCTTTCCTGGTAAAAAATGTCAGAAAGTAACATGCAGAATATATGGTATATTTACAAGAAGCAGAGTACATGAATTTCATCCCTCACTAATGGACATTTTGACTATACGTCATTGCTTTCTGAGAAAATAGTGATCTGCTGTCAGAGACCGTAACATGCCTAATACGTAAACTGACAGGTGGCTTTTGTAAAATGTAGATCACCATCTCAGTTTTTATGGGTGTAAATAGAAGCTTTTTTGTTATACGAGACAATACAATAGAGACAACTTGATTTTCAAAAGTCAACAAAATTGTTGCTAAATGGAACATTTTGTCTGTCGAAAAGTAATGTGCGCAATATATGGTAGCATTTACAAGAAGCAGAGGTCCATTTAATGGAAAACCCACACTGATGGATATTTGACTAAGTCATCGCTTTCTGAGAAAAAGGAGAAAATGGTGGTCTAAGCAGCTTCAACATGCTGTCTGTCAGAGACGGTAACATGCCTAATATGTAAATTGACAGGTGGCTTTTATAAAATGTAGATCACCGTCTTTTCAGTTTTCATGGGTATAAATAATTTTTTTTGTTTTGTTTTGTTATAAGAGACAGTAAACATTATTTTGTACATCAAAACCACTCCTTCCCTGGTAAAAAAAAATAAATAAAAAATTGATTTTCAAAAGTCAACAAAATTATTAAATGGAACATTTTGTCTGTCAAAGTAATGTGCACAATATATGTGGTAGTATTTACAAGAAAACCACTCCTTTCCTAGTAAAAAATTACTTGATTTGCAAAAGTCAACAAATTTGTTACTAAATGTCTGTCAAAAGTAACATGCAATAGTAGTAGTCACAAGCGGAGGTCCAGGTAGTACACTCATTTCATGGAAAACCCACACTGATGGATATTTCGACACATCATTGCTTTCTGAGAAAAAGGAGAAAATGGTGGTCTGAGCAGCTTCAACATGCTGTCTGTCAGAGACCGTAACATGCCTAATACGTAAATTGGCAGGTGGTACTTCACCATTTTCTCAGATCACCATGTTCTTAATTTTCATGGGTATAGATAAGTTTTTTGTTATAAGTAACAATAAAAACTATTTTGTGCATCAGAACCACTCTTTTTCTGTTAAAATATGATCTTGATTTTCAAAAGACAACACATTTGTTGCTAAATGTAACATTTTGTCTGTCAGAAAGTAACATGCACAATATATGGTAGTATTTCCAAGAACCAGAGGTAGAGAAGATATAAAGAGATATTTTGACTGAATCATTGCTATCTGAGAAAATGGTGGTCCGAGCACCTTCAACATGCTTTCTGTCATGTTGCGCATATATTGTGCATGTTGCTTTTTGACAGACAAAAAGTTCCATTTAGTAACAAATGTGTTGACACTTAAAAATCAAGTTTTTTTTTTTTTTTACCAGGAAAGGAGTGGTTTTGATGCACAAATTAGTTTTTATTGTCTCGAAAAACTTTAATTTTTGTCTGTCAAAAAGTAATGTGCAATATATGGTAGTATTTACTCGAAGTAGAGGTCCACGGAGTACACACATTTCAAGATAAACCCACACTGTTTTATAAAATATAGAACACCATCATCTCAGTTTCCATGGGTTTATATACTTTTTTTATTAAAAGAGACAAAACTATTTTGTGCATCAAACCACTCCTTTCTTGGTTAAAAATGAACTTGATTTGTAAAAGTTAACAAATTTGTTACTAAATGGAACTTTCTGTCTGTCAAAAAGTAAAGTGTGCAATGTGTGGTAGTATTTACAAGAAGCAGAGCCAGATCACTAATGGATATTTTGACTAGAAATAATCATCTTCAGAGAAAATGATGATCTGAGCAGCTTAAACATGCTGTCTGTCAGACACCGTGACATGCCTAATACGTAAATTAGTGATCTTCTCATATCACTATCTTTTCAGTTTTCATGTGTATGTTTTTATGTTATGAGACAATAAACTTTTTTGTACATCAAAACCACTCCTTTCCTGGTAAAGTGAGAGCTTGGTCAACAAATTTGTTACTAAAAATTACATTTTGTCTGTCAAAAAGTAACATGCGCAATATATGGTAGTATTTACAGGAAGCAGAGGTCCAGGGAGTGCACCCATTTCCTGAAAAACCCACACTAATGAATGTACTGACTACGTCATCAGTTTCTGGGGAAAAAATGAGAAAATGTTGATCTGAGCAGCTTCAACGGGCTGTCTGTCAGATGGTAACATGCCTAAGGTGGTTTTTATAGAATGTACATTACCATATTCTCAGTTGTTTAGTAGGATATCAGTTTGCCAATAAAAGATGGTATGTTTCTGCATTATTATTTACATTTTAGCGGATTTTGACTTGACACAAAAACAAATGTGGACTGTAAACCAAGACTTACTTCAAACATTACCACTTTTGATTGTTGCTGTGCAAGTGCTATTTTTTTCCCTTAGGGAAAATGCAAATCTAGTTCTTCTTTGCGGCTTAACTTGTCTTAAAATTCAGGTTAGCTGTCCTTTCATCTGTCAGATGGATTGGTGGTGGATTAAGCACAAGAAGCACATAAATGCTGCTCTTTCATAGCTCAGATGACTTAATGGAGTTCTCATTTATGTTTCATGCAAGCAGAACCATCTCATTTCTGTTTGTTTTTATTGCTCACAGGAATTCTTGGAGAAACATCTGAATAATTGAGTGTAGAGCTCTAAAATTAATGTGCATCGCGTAGACTACCCACGGTAATTTGATCTCGAGTTAGATGAGAAATATACGAGCGCGTATAGAAATCCGACTTTTATTAGTTTAACGTGTCCGTGTGTGCAGGTGAGCATCCATCAGAAAGCATCGGTGGTGGGCATTACGTGTTAGCAGCGTTTGTCTGAGCTAGCGCAAACTACGCTGCTTCATTGAGATCCTCTTGAGGGAGGAGTTGAAATTGCCTTAATTACCGCCTGATCTTCTTGAGAAGCTTGCTGCTTGATTGACTTTCTTAGCCCCGCGCCGTTAACACTGTGCTTTTTAATTGTGCCGTCACACATGCGAATGTCTGCGTACATCTGCATGTGCTTAATCTACCTTTTTAATAGAAACCACGCTTCCACCTCAGCAGACCTCTGTAATTTACAGCGGTGTTAACCTCATTACCAACAATAAATTTGTGTCAGCTAAAAAAGAAGGCTTACAGGATCTCATTTTCTCATCTTCTGCTTTTTATCTGTGAGATGAGTTTGAAGACCATGTCATTTGCAATTTGTAATTAAACCTTGCCTGCGTTACGGCGATTTGGGCCTTCGTGATCCAGTTTGCAAGGAGCAGTACTGGAATGTTTCTGATTAAAGGTGTTTGCAACGTCCATAATGTGACAGTTCTAAATTAAACTGTATTTAAAAATGTGGGAATCGATTGGGTTGTGCAAGTTTGGTGACAGATTATGAAGACAACCGTGTCTTTTTCTTCAGAATAACATGCACGGACTGTTGACTTTTTTAAGTGGTTGACAAGTAAATGGTGTCAGTTTTGATTTCATGTTTTGCTTCAATGACCGTAAAAGCAATAAAACAACAATTGTTTCACTTCATTTTTAATATCTGTGAAATGATGATTCAGCCGTTTAAGATCGGTTTGCGAGGAGTTGAATAAAAGCATTGGAATGTTTTTGATTAAAAGCTCAGCGTGCATTTCATTATTTATTATTGAATTAAACAATATTTTGCAAGAAAAACATGGGAATTGATTGGATTGTGCAAGTAGTTACAGTTTGATAAAATGAACAAATGCCATCATGTCTGTGTATGAAAATAGTGTTTTTTTATATTGACTTAAGTAACTTGAAAATGACCAGATTTGACTTATTTTTCTATACATATACTCTGCTAGTCAAAAGTTTTTGAACAGTAAGAAGTCTTTTCTGCTCACCAAGTCTGCAGACAAAATTCTGAAATATTTTTACTATTTAAAATAACTGTCTTCTATTTGAATATATTTTAAAATGAAATTTATTCCTGTGATTTCAAAGCTATGTTTTTAGCATCAATAAAATAATCAAATTATACTGATTCCAAGCTTTATGGTATAGTGTGTATAATATTACAAAAGCTTTTTATTTCACATAAATGCTAATCTTTGGATCTTCCTATTCATCAAGAAAATGTATCAGCTGTTTTATAATGTTGATAATAATAATAAAAAATGTTTATGGAGCAACAAATCAGCATATTAGAATGATTTCTGAAAGATCATGTGACACTGAAGACTGTGTAAAATGTAGCTTTGATCACAGGAATAAATTACATTTTAAAATATATTCAAATAGAAAACCGCTATTAGAAATAGTAAAAATATTTCACAATATTACTGCTGTATTTTGGATCAAATAAATACATGCTTGTTGAGGAGAAGAGACGACTTTAAAAATTATAAAAAATGTTACTGTTCAACAACTTATTTAAATATTTTGAGTCCCTTGCTATGAGCCTTTGTGGTCATTTTGTAAGGAATTGAATAATAACATGTTTTTGATTAAAAGCTTTTTCATCAAGCTCTTTTCAAAAGTCAGCAAGTGCGTTCTCGACCTATTTTACTTCCATGTGACGTTTTTGAATAAAACGATGTTTAACAAGAAAATAAGGTGGGAACTGATTGAATTATGCATGCTGTTGCAATGTGATGAAAGACAAACATGTATTTTTCTTTAGAATAACATTCACAGATGAATTGTTGACAAGACCTTGAGTGTGTATGAATAAAGTAACTTGTCAATTTTTTACTTCATTTTAACTTAAAAGCAAAAGGTGGTGAAATGACCTTATCAGCAATGTAGATGCAGTAGAGGAACATTTTTTTCTTTCACTGCTTTTATTCTGTTTCAATAGTTTGAGTCCCTTGCGTTATACTTGTGGAGCAGTGATTTGGACCTTTGTCATCAGAAAATGAATAATAGCCTTTTTAATTTAAAAAAGACTTTAAGTCAAGTTCATTTTTAACACTAAAACATGTTTTGGAATGTAACAATATTTAACAAGAGAAATAGAAGGAATTGTTTGGATTGTGCAAGTTGTCACAATCTGATAAAAGACAAACATCTTTTTCTTTAGAATAACATTCACAGATGACAACAAGACCTTGAGCATGTACTGAGAAAGTCACTTTTTTTCAAATCTGACTTTATGTCGACTTGAAAAGAGGCAGAGAAATGGCCGTATAAGTGATGTCGATGCGGCAGAGGAACATTTTCCCACTCTGTTTTATAATATTTTGTGTTCTCTTGGTTGATAACCAGGGTAATGGAGAATGACTTCCAAGCAGAGCTGATATTCTAAGACCTTGGGAGTAAACAAAGCTAAATAAATAAATAAAAGTTTTATCTCCTGTATGGTTTTTAAGTTTGGTTCTGTGAATTGAGATGACAGGCATGTCTCAAGCTGCAGACTTAAACCCTGGAGTTGCTGCCACCCAAAGCTGAGTTGAAGGGTGAAAGGCTAATGCTTCTTGAGGATTCCACGGACCTCCAGTCATGGTGTTAGGAAAAATGACTTCCGTGGGGAAATTTCATGAATGTTTATTTGAGCGGCTGACTGTGATGCCCTAGTCGTTCTGTTTTGTGTGTCTGCGTGTTTCTGCTTTTTAATTCCAGTTGACTTGGCGGTTACATACCACTGGCAGTTTGTTCAGCTCTTTGTAGCGATGGAAATGGCTAAAAAAGGTTTTAGTAACTGAGCAGGAACAGACGGAGGTCTGCAGACTGTAGAATTGCAGAATCACACTTGTCTGAATACCGAGACTAGAATTGCAAGATATCCAGGCATGGCAACACACTCTCCTCAAGCACACAGGAACGTTTTTTCCACTAGCGCTTTGTCCACTTCCAGGCACACCTACGTGTTTGCAAATATAGAATGTATACAGGCTCATGTGCAGAGACAGAAAGAAAATATTGCTGCCCAGAGGTTTTGCTCTTTTATAGTTCAGGAGTTCTCAGTTATGTCTCATTTTAGGTTGCACATGCAGAGTAGCAAAATGAATTTTTTGACCGATAGCGTACGAGGCTATAAAAATCTGCATAAAAATCTCGTAAAACAGATAATTTGGTCTTGGATAAATTTGCTGGAATGTTTTCAATTAGTTCAGATTGAAATTTTTGATTGCAGAGTTGGTTTCTTTGCAAATCTGATCTCACATGCACTTTTTGGAGGAGATTAGTTTTCCAAATGATGTTGGAGTTATAATTATTAACAGCAGATGTCTGCCATTTTGTGAATTGATTCAGATGGGTTTGGGATCTTGGTATTTTTTTGATGTAGGCATTGTCGAAGGTAATCTGTGGGCATTGAGACAAACATATATGCAGTGCTTTGCAAAAGTATTCATACTCCTTCATTAAGCATGTTGCTGCCTTTTGTTAAACTGCTTCAAATTAGTTTATTTCCACATCAGTTTGCACTTCATACACCAGAATGGCAATTTTTTCCATTCCATTGCATAAGTGTTCAAACCCTTATCTGGGACAGTTGAAATTTAGCTCAGGAGCATTCATATTACTTGTAGATGTTCAGTTGAATGGGTGTGATTTGGAAAGGCACACACATCTTAATAAAAGGTCCAACAGCTGAAAATGCGTATCAGAGCAAAAACCAAGCCCTGAGGTAAAAGCCTGTCGAGCTCAGAGACAGGAGTGCATCAAGGCACAGATCTGGGGAAGAGTTCAGAAAGAATTCTGCTGCATTGAAGGTTCACAGAAGCATGTAGCCTCTGTTATCCATAATGGAAGAAGTTTGAAACAACCAGGACTCTTCCTAGAGCTGCTCTCCTGGCCAGACTGAGAAACTGATGGAGAAGGGCTTTGGTTAGATTGGTGACCAAGAAGCTGAATGTCACTCTAGTTAAGCTCCATGATCATATATGCAGAGTGGAGAAACTTACAGAAAGACAAACATCACTGCAGCACTCCACCAATCTGGTATTTATGGCTCTGTGGCCAAACTCAATCTTCTCTTTAGTTAAGATGCATGAAAATACACTTGGAATTTGCATCATGTTTGAAGGAAAGCAGGCACTACTTATCACCTGCACAGTATCATCCCAAAAATAAAGTATTGAGGTAGCAGCCTCATGCTGTGGGGCTGTTTTTCAGATTCAGGAACTGAGGGACTCATCAGAGAAGAAGAAAAGCTCAAGGCACCAAAATATTGATGTAGTCTTAATGAAAACCGAGTCCAGAGCATTCAGAGCCTCAGACAGGGCAGAAGGTTCACCTTAAGTGGCCCAGCAACAGCCTGGCCTTGAACGCACTCAAATATTTCTGGGGAAACCTGAAAACATGCGTCTGCCCCCATCCAACCTGACAGAGCTTGAGAGGTGAAGAGGTGAGGCGAAGAATGGCAGATAATTGCCAATGCAGATGTGCAAAGCTTGTCGCATCATAGCCAAAAAGATTTGAGGCTGTAAAGGTGCTTCAGCTAAGTACTGAGTTAAGGGTATGAATACTTATGCAGTGTACTTGTTTCAGGTTCTTTTTTAGCATGTTTATGAAGTTGTGACAGTTCTGTTTTTGCTTTGTCATTATGGTGTATGGAGTGTAGGGCTGTGACGGTCCCAATGACAACCGCGCCACCTCAGTGGTCGATTGCCACCGGCGGAACTGCACGTGATGTCACACAATCTATAACAAGCTTAAAATACAGTGTTTCTGCAATAATTATTCTGCCGTGGCCATGTGAGTGCACGCAAATAAAATTGCACTCTTTACAGTTCCTGATGATATATTACGCTTACCTTTATGAGCAAAGATTACATCGTATTTACGTTTTTTGCAAGTGATGTCCTGCAAAGCGCTTTTAGCTTCCCCTCTCCAACAAACGATTGTATGCGCATAAAATAACATTGTGGTATGCTTGAAGATTTTGTTTTAGGCAAGTCGTGATGATTTGAGAAGGCCAAATTGATCAACATGGGCTGTGATCAACTCACTGCCTGCCTCTGGCCGCTTGGTCATTATGTTAAAATCTTAATTTCGTTACTGCAAAAATCTTAATTTAACAAACAAAAATGTTCCAAACATATTTCTATATTAACTTTATAAAGAAATGAAACGAAATATAACCACGTCCCTATTAAAAACAAAACTGAGCTATTTTAATGGATGCAGTGTAATGGGAAAGAGAGAGAAAAGACTCGGGTTCCAGTCGGACTTGGGCCGGTAATTTTAATGAACTGTCGGACAGGGGTTGGGTGAGGTTTTTACGAATTTATGCAACAAATGTTTGTTTAATATTTACCGTTCTTATTTTGGCTACTTTATTTAACTGTAGAATTTCTTTATGTACTTCAGTATTACGTAGGCTGAAATAAACCGCACGTTTGTTATATTTTGAAAATTATATATCAACACCGCGCCACCGACGGTAGTTGGTCCATTACCACCGCGGTGGGAAAAAACTGCCACCGTCACAGCCCTAATGGAGTGTAAATTGATGTGTGGGGAAAAAAGCAGTTTGACATCGGGCAGCAACATAAAACATGGAAAAAGAAGGGGTATGAATACTTTTGCAAGGCACTGCATATGTAATATATTATGTATGCAATTAAGATAATCTTAAAACTAAGATAATCTAAACTTCTTTTTTTTGAATATAGAAAGGTTTGTCTTTTTTCAGAGTTGCTGCCACCCAAAGCTAACTTGAAGGGTGAAAGGCTAATGCTTCGTGAGGATTCCACGGACCTCCA
>JAHKKF010494375.1:0-17360 GCA_019740295.1 Labeo calbasu | reverse complement strand
TTTTTTTTTTCAGTACAAAAGAATGTTCTCGTAGCTTTGTACAATTGTTGTTGAACCACTGATGGCAGATGAACTATTATCTTTCATACTTTTCTGGATTACTTGGCAGTCAATGGAACAGTCACAAAGCTCCCGGTTTTCATCCAAAATATCTTAAATTGTGTTCGGAAGACAAAGCTTTTACAGGTTTGGAGCGACATGGGGGTAAGTGATTAATGACAAAATTTTCATTTTGGGGTGGAGTAACCCTTTAAGTTTAGGCATTGGTTGTATTTGTGTAGAATGTAGAATAAATGCTTTGTAAGTACTAATAAACAGCCAATATGTTAACAATAGGCATGCTAATAAGCAACTAGTTAATAGTAAGAATTGGTCTCTATACTGAAGTGTTACTGCATTTTCAAACGTGGACAAGGCCAAGTCTCAAATCTTGGAAAGCAGACCAAAGCTGTTACCTCCATCATACTTGTGTATTTGCATTACGAAGACAATTACAGTTATTAGTATTATCTGCAAGAAATTTTTCATCTGGTTTTGATCAATAATATTTAAAATTGCAAAGAAAGAAAAAAGATTCTTGTTTCTGATGTAAATTGACAAAAGGAGGTGAAAGGATTTGTGTATTATGACTTGACTTAGTTGTGGCCCCTCAAAGAGCAAAACAAAAAGAGCAGCAGATAAAGAATAATCCTTCTCTCTCTCTCAGGGAGTGATTCACTGTATTCACAGTCAGCCACAAGTGCAATTTTACTGGTAAAGAGCCAGATGGCCATAACAGAAAACCCGCTGAGGTTAAACACAATTCATCACCAGCGATTTTTTTTCTATTGGTCATCGTGCAGTCATTACAGTTTACATGTAATGATCCTCACACTCCTCCCATCTCAACCTCCACTAATATTGCAGCTCTGAGATAAAAGTCATCTGTGTCCAATTTTTCTATTATGCGTACGTAGAAATATTAAGTCATTTTCATCTCTCTCCAGATATTTGATGTGTGGGGCTTGAAGCATTTGGTTCTCATTTGGGGCTGAGGCTGCAATTTGGGGCACAGTTTCGTCTCCATGCCGATACGGTTGTTGATGTTGGTGTGTGGCCCACGGGTGCCATTGCATTATTTCACTAGTGCAGATGCTAAGGTCTACGGTGTTTTGAATGATAACATGATTTATACACAGCTTTAACAGATAAGAGCTATTACACAAATACCCACACATGCTGGATGGTGACACAGGATAAAAGAAGTTTTGTTCTTTGTGGGGTTTTTTTTCCTTCATTATTTGCACTCATATGACCCTGTTGTTTAGTTTTTCTGGTAACACTTTATGAAAAAAAGTTTGTTGCAGAAATAGTTAAAGGGATAGTTTGACCAAAAATGAAAATTCTGTCATTGAATAATCAACCTTTATGTCATTCCAAACCAGTAAGACCTGTGTTCATCTTCTGAACACAAATTCATTTTTTATGAAATCCTAGAGCTTTCTGACCCTGCATAACAGCAAAACAACTATCACGTTCATAGTAAGGACACTGATAAAATAGTCCATGTGACATCAGTGGTTCTACCATAATTTACAACACTATGATAATAATTTTTTGCGCAAAGAAAAACAAAAATAATGACTTTATTCAACAATTTCTTGTCTTTCGAAATTGAAAATTGTGTTTTCCCTCATGTCATGTCAACAGTTTGACTTTCTTCTGTGGCACACAGAAGAACATATTTTGAAGAACGTTTCCGCTGCAAGCTCCAAGCTCCAAAAATGACATTAAGGTAGTGTGAAATTATTCAAGATAACTGAACTCCAAAAATCACTGGCGATACTGCCGTGTCATTTTAACTTCCTTATGCGGATTTTAGCTGTTTTGTCGAACCGCAGTTTCACGAACTCATACCGGAGCTTTTCCCTTCTCATAAAGTTGTATGTGACGACAACAAAAGTTTTCAAATCGCGCAGGATGTTAAAATAGTTGTAAAAGTCAAAACATTATATACTTTAAAAGGTTGTCGGAGTTTTACTGCCTGTGTTCATAGGTACGTTTCAATTTTGCAGATATCTATATAGAGGCACGTATTTCCAATGAGCCTTGGTAGGATTCTGTTTATTGGCGAACACAAATGTATGGGTGCATCTTAATGTACATGATATATGTGTGCATATGTAAACATCTGTGCGTAGACATATGCATTACGTAAGAATACACACGTGCACTATATGTGCGGATGTGTGTATTTGAGTGTTGGTTTGTGTTGGCACAGTATCATGACAGAGTTTCATTATATGTGGTTTAATTTTATGGCTATAGATTTCAGCGCTGGAGACTCTCCAGCGTTTCCAGCCATAAATACTGAGCTCGCCCTCCCTCTTTAGCTAAATATACAGCCACCCCAGTGCTGTCATCAAAATAGAGTTAGCGACTCAGCAAAATTAAATGCTTTTTATTGATACTGGCAACCATATTTAACGCTGTATATTTAAAGCCTCAAGTGGCAAATTGGCCAGCTGTTGGGGTGGGACTAAACTGAGATCGGACCCCACAAATGTGAAGATTTCAACCTGTGGAAAAGGTTTGCCAAGGAAACAGAATCTCAGGTGCAGGTGTCAGACTGTGTTATTTTAAATAAATTATATTAATTTCTTACTTGGACCATTAATGCAACAAAGAACCCAAAGCGATATTCAGAATCTCAAGAAAAACCATGTGTCTACTTAGAGAAAATCAAATCTATAATGTAATTCTTCTATTGGTATGGCTGACAACACATAAGGCTAATGGACTGTATTTAAACAATGTTTAAAGCAGTTTGGAGTTTGTCAAGAACTGTCAAGCACAGTGCTGCTCGAAAGTTTGTTAAACCTTTAGAATTTTCTATATTTCTGCATAAATATGACCCAAAATCATCAGATTTTCACACAAGCTCTGGAAGTATATATACTTTGTAATTTATTGATTGAGAAAAATGATCCAGTGCTACATACAGTTAAGGTCAAAAGTTTACATCCTCCTTTCAGAATTATTTAAAATGTTTTACCAATATAAGAGGGATCATACAAAATGCATGTTATTGTTTATTTAGTACTGACCTGAATAAGATATTTCACATAAAATATGTTTACATATAATCCACAAGAGAAAATAATAGCTGAGTTTATAAAAACAACCCGTTTCAAAAGTTTACATGCCCTTGAATCTTAATACTGTGTTGTTACCTGAATGATCCACAGCTGCGTTTTTTTTTGTTTGTTTGTTTGTTTAGTGATAGTTGTTCATGAGTCCCTTGTTTGTCCAGAACAATTAAACTGCCCGATGTTCTTCAGAAAAATCCTTCAGGTCCCACAAATTATTTGGTTTTCCAGCATTTTTGTGTATTCGAACCCTTTCCAACAATGACTGTACCATTTTGAGACTCATCTTTTCAGACTGAGGACAACTGAGGGACTCATATGCAACTATTACAAAAGGTTCAAACACTTACTGATGCTCTAGAAGGAAAAATCATGCATTAAAAGCCAGGGGGTGAAAACTTTTGAACAGAATGGAGATGTGTACATGTCTTCTATTTTGCCTAAACATCATACTTTTGTCATTTAGTACTGCCCTTCAAGGTAGTTACATGCTTCCCAGAAGACACAATTAGTTACATTTACCCTGATCCTCAAATTCAAAAAGTTTTTACCTATCGGCTCTTAATGCATCAAGTTTCCTTCTGGAGCATCAGTGAGTGTTTGAACCTTCCGCTCATTCCTGAGTACAGAACCACTTTAACTTTGTGATGCTGGTGGGTTTCCTCCTATGAACTGTTTGCTTCAGGTCTTTCCACAACATTTCAATTTTATTTAGTTCTGTTCTTCAACTTGGGGTCATTGTCTTCCTGCATGACCCACTTTCTATTGAGATTAAGTTCTCGGAAAGATGTCCTGACATTTTCCTTTGGAACTTGTGGGTATAATTCAGAATTCATTGTTCCATCAATGATGGAAAGTTGTTCTGGCCCAGATGCAGCACAACAGGCACAAATCATGATACTACCACCATCACCATGTTTCACAGATGGAATAAGGTCGTTTTGCTGGAATCCAGTGTTTTGATATCTCCAAACATAATGCTTCTCATTTAAACCAAAAAGTTTTTTTTTTTTTTTTTTGGTCTCATCCATCCACAGAACATTTCTCCAGTACCCCTCTAGGTTTTCCACGTGACCTTTAACAAACTACAAATGGGTAACAATGTTCTTTTTGGAGACCAGTGGCTTTCTCCTTGCAACTCTGCCATGCACACAGTGGTTGTTCAGTGTTCTCCTGATGGTGACCTCATGAACATTAACATTAGCCAATATAAGAAAGGCCTTTAGTTGCTTAGAAGTTACCCTGGAGCCCTTTGCAACCTCACGGACTGTTACACATATTGCTTTTGGAGTGAACTTTGTTGATCGACCACTCCTGGGGAGGGTAACAATGGTCTTGAATTTCCTCCATTTGTACACAGTCTGTCTGACTGTGAATTTGTGGAGTCCAAACTCTTTAGAGATGGCTTTGTAAACTTTTCTAGCCTGATAGACTCTTTTTTTTTTTGAGGTCCTCAGAGATCTCCTTTGTTCATACCATGATACACTATCAGCCTTCGATAGATCCCTGTTCTTTAAATAATGACATCTGATAGTCATCTCACTGACTGAAAACCTCTGAACAGATGGACTCTAATTTCACCTCCAAATTAACTGCTATTCCTTAAGATTCACATACTTTTGCTACTGTTATATTTAATCATATTTATGAATAAATACACCTGAGGTCAAAAGTTTACATACACCTTGCAGAATCTGCAAAATGTTAATTATTTTGCCAAAATAAGAGGGATCAGAATACATGTTCTTTTTTATTTAGTACTGACCTGAATAAGATATTTCACACAAAAGACTTTCACATATAGTCCACAAGAGGAAATAATAGCTGAATTGATAAAAATGACCCCGTTCAAAAGTTTACATACACTTGATTCTTAATACTATTTTTTAGTGATGGCTGTTCATGAGTCCCTTGTTTGCCTTGAACAGTTGAACTGCCCACTGTTCTTCAAAAAAATCCTTCGGGTCCCACAAATTCTTTGGTTTTTCAGCATTTTTGTGCATTTGAACCCTTTCCAACAATGACTGATTTTGAGATCCATCTTTTCACACTAAAGACAACTGAGGGACTCATATGCAACTATTACAGAAGGTTCAAACGCTCACTGATGCTACAGAAGGAAAAATGATACATTAACAACTAGGAATGTAAATTTTTGAACATAATGAAGATGTGTACATTTTTCTTATTTTTTGTAAATAACTATTTTTTTCCACTTAGTCCTGCCCATCAGAAGCTACAGAAGATACTTACATCTTTCCAGAAAAAGACAAAATAAGATAAATTTACTCTGATCTTTAAATTTAAAAAGTTTCCTTCTGAAGCATCAAGGAGCTTTTGAACCTTCCTTTAAAAAAAATACAAAAATGCTAAAAAACCAAAGAAATTTTGTGGGACCTGAAGGATTTTTCCTTCACAGCTGTGGATCATTCAGGTAAGAACACAGTATTAAAGGAGAAGTCCACTTCCAGAACAAAAATGTACAGATAAAAAAAACATAATTTCTTTACGACTGAAGAAAGAAAGACATGAACATCTTGGATGACAAGGGGGTGAGTACATTATCTGTAAATCTTTGTTCTGGAAGTGGACTTCTCCTTTAAGAATCAAGTGTATGCAAACTTTTGAACATTTTTATAAATTCAAGTCGTATTTTTTCTTGTGGACTACATGCAAATGTCTTTTATGTGAAATATCTTATTTAGGTTTACTAAATAAAATATCATGAATTTTGTATGATCCCTTTTATTTTGGTAAAATAATCACATTTAGCAGATTCTGCAAGGTGTATGTAAACTTTTGACCTCAACTGTAAATGACAAAAAAAATATTTTTGGTCTCATTTTATTGATTGGGTTCTACTTTCAGGACTTTCAGGTGCAAAACATCTGGTTCACAAACTTTCAAGCAGAACTGTAGTTAGGTGTTTTTGTTCCCAGACTTAGATCCTATACGGGCCCCTAATTTTATGTCTTTATATAGTATATTATTTATATTCCACTTTATATATTCCACTTGACTATGTGAAGTGGTTCAACGGTGAATATCAACAATGGGCCTCATCCTCAGAGTCAGCCCTTCTCCTCATACTCTTTTGAAACATACCTATACCCAAAATAAACTCTGATGAGTCATTGATGATTAAGACTCAAAGCCTGTTCCACATCAAGTGAATCCCCTCTAGTATATTTTTTTCTGGAACCTATTGTGACTTGGTCATCATGATCTCAAACTGGAAAAAAAGTTGATAAACAATTTGACAAATTGCATTAAAAGTAATATTGTTCTGGAAAAGTCTCTTCATGGAAACTTACCATAAATTGCACAGTCAGTTGATCAAGTAGACAGACAGTCTGGGCTCTTCCTGAGAAGCTGATGTCACACTGTATGTTCAGTGCCCCACACCGGTCAGTATTGGCCAATTTTCAAAATGATGTCACTACTTTCCTATCTGTCCAAGGTCTGCTTTTCTTAATTGAATCTGATGCTGTCCAGTCAAAAATTGGGCCAATGTTTCTATGTTAAAGGTCATTAAAGGAGAAGTCCACTTCCAGAACAACAATTCACAAATGATTTACTCACCCCCTTGTCATCTAAGATGTTCATGTCCTTCTGTCTTCAGTCATAAAGAAATTATGGTTTTTGAGGAAAACATTTCAGGACTTGATTGATTGATTGATTGATGAGCCAATTTTGAACTTCAAAAATGTAGTTTAAATGCAGCTTTAAAGGGCTCTAAATGATTTCAGCCGAGGAGCGCAACGATCAGTCATTTTTTTCGAAAAATAAAAATTTGTATACTTTTTAAGCACAAAAGCTTGTGTAGCACAGGCTCTGCGCGTTCACGATGCTACAAATTAGTGATGGGTCGTTTTTGAATGATTCATTCATTTTGAACGAATCTTTAATGTGAATCGGGAAGAACAGGTCGCCTCGGGGAGTGATTTGTTCAGTCGCGCATGCGCAACATCCTAGTAGGTTCTGTACTGGATTTAGTTCACCTGTTTTCTGGTTTTTCAAGTCGTTCGTTCATCTTATGGGGCTGTCACGTGTTGAACGAACAACTTGAACCCGAAGACTCGAGAGATGAACTAATCAATTCTTTTTCCAGCTCGCACTGCATTGGTTGAGCTTATGAGGCTGTCACGTGATGAACGAACGACTCAAACCCGAAAACTTATCAGATAAGAGGTGAGGTGAGATAATCATAGACTAAAGACTCAGGTAAACAATGAATTAATCTTTTATGTTTCTTATAGTTTTGTCTCGTTTTAGTGTGATCAACGTTTGTGTAAGCAGTAGATGTGTTAGGGAAGTAACACGTAACATTTTAATTATATTTTGCTAAAATGAACGAAATGACTCGAAAAAAGATTTGTTCATTTTGCTGAACGAGACTCAAAGGTCCGAGTCGGTAAAATGATCTGAACTTCCCATCACTACTACGAATCACATCTAAGTTCATCGTCTGTGTACTCCGGCTAAAAAGTAGAGGTAGAGTAGGGTGAAAAACTCCATCTTAATTTCTCCTACAACTTCAGAATCGTCTGATATCGTTGTACCTTTTTGTTTGTAAACAGCGTTTGACTTACTTGCACTTTCTTGGTCTTTGCACGTTTGCTTTGTAAACACTGGGTCTGTAGTTCCGCCTACATTCGGTGTGACCTTTTGACATGATTCAATAGTACATGAACACGCATCCCAGAACCTGTGGTACACAAGTTTTTGTGCTTAAAAAGATAAGACCCTTCTTCCTCGGCTGAGATCATTTAGAGCCCTTTGAAGCAGCATTTAAACTACATTATGGAAGTTCAAAATCGGGGCACCAATCAAGTTCATTATATGAAGAAAAATCCTGAAATGCTTTCCTCAAAAAACATTATTTCTTCTGACTGAAGACAGAAAGACATGAACATCTTGGATGACAAGGAGGTGAGTAAATTATTTGTAAATTGTTGTTCTGGATGTGGAGTTCTCCTTTAAATTGTATAGGTTGGTGTATTTAGCATACAGTATGTATGCACATTTCCATATGTTCATGAGTGTGGATGCCAGATCTCCACGTGGTCTACATCAACTAATGAATTCATTGTCGAACAGTATGGTGACTAAACAATCCTATCACAGGATAACAATACTTTAAACAGACAATCCCCATACCCATGAGGGAGAAAATGTTTTATGGAAACACAAGAATTGTTAGTGCTAAAAGAAAGTATATTGTGTAAGAAATATCCTCGTTGACCCTCTCCAGTAAGTGAATGAAATGTGAGACCCAGTGCATACTTTTAAATGAGCACACACAAACAAACTCCCAAAAGATTACAAGAATTTATTTGGTATATACAAAGCATACATATAGCATGCATATTTACAGCACGTTGTATTTACAAACACTACACTGTTTCACATACCATTGGAGGAACAAAACATAAAAATCGTCACAAATAGTGTGTAGTTTCAGAGCAAGACAGTCTGAATATTTTAAAGTTTTAAAGTTGAAAGTCTGGTGACTGGTGTCAAATCTGTAAGATAAAACATCTGATGTGATATATTTTATGTAACATCAAGCTCTACACAATATGTACAGTAAAATATTCTTGATGACAAGCTAATGAAACTTTATACACACATAGACACACAAATGAGGTAGATAACAAACAGAAAGACAGCACACTCAATTTCATCATTCAACGAACAGGAAAACCACTGTGTCAAACACAGATTTTAAAACAAAGTTTATCACAAGACAAAGCGTTTACTGGAATGAGAAAAAGGCCTTTTGATAAATCCAATAAGGCCTCTACAGCCATTAAATGACCTTTCAGAGATTCAAACTCTGTTAAACATGACAGCATTTTTAAACATTAACACAATACAAGGATTACGCAAATACTCATCCATTTAAACCCCACAAACTTGGATACATAGCGTTTACAGTGTGAACGAACACACTTAACAGATACTTAAATGGTGAAGAGCTTAAAAGAAAGATAAAACATTTGCATCATCAAAATATATTTTATAATCCAAATACTATAGTGTTCTCATATAAAAGATAGCCGTAAAAATATATATCTATAATAAAACATCTTATTTTATATGATTATGTCAGTGAATGCAGGAATGCAGCTCACTTCAGTATTACGGACTATGTTTAGATTTAGAGAAAACATTATATAGAATGATGTATGCCCACAAAAATTCACAGTATGCAGATAGAATTATAGGGTGGCTCTATGTATATATATATATATATATATATGTATGTATATATATATATATATATATATGTATCTCTAGAAAAATATATTTACTTTATACACAAATAAATGTTTAGATTCTTACTCTCTTTCCTCTACAGGAGACATTTATACAAGTTTACAATGCAATTAAGGTTTGAAATAAAGTACATTCTATAGGTACAGTCTGTAGCAAGCAACACACAAACAAAAAAAGCAACATTAGATACTAAACACAAACAACTAGATGCACGATTTGGCAGATTTTCACATCAGTACTTCCCTTCTTGCCTCATTTTATCTCTGAAATAATGTGTATACTCAAAGTTAAGGCACTTGTAATGTTACGACATTCATGTAAAGGTTTGACGGTGGGATTACGCTGGCTTTGCATTCATACTTTTCTTGCACTTCACAAGTGTAACCGTATGCATGTTTTACACAAAATCCCAAATTGTTAACTTCACATACACAGCAGAAATAATGTTAAAAATGTTTCAAAATGCTGATTTTGTGTTTAATTTAGTGGTAAGTTAGTACCTGGACATACACAACGCAGGGGCTGCTGTAATATTTAAAGACATGAAGTAAATGCCCATTCTTTGGCATTAGATTATGTACATCTTTTGTGACTAGGCACATCGAATCCTTCTCAATAAATCGCCATCGTGGGATTATAAGGTTCTATCTGCATTCTGCTTACAAACATCACATAATGTAAATAAGTTGTCACAGAATAGGAATATGTGAATAACTCAATTTTGACAAAAACGTCAGATAGAACCTCATAATTCCGACGAAATGCTCATTTTGATTTTAAATTTGAGGTCAAAATATCAAAATATAACAGTCTGCTGTTTGCTGAAATCATTAGTTTTTATACTAATGTTGAATAAAAATGCCCAGCATTTAAAAATCACATTCTATAAAATCTATAAGTCCATTTTTGACTCATAAAATGCTTATTATCTGCAATTATCTGTACAGAAAAGTTTCAAACACCAGAATTTGGGTGGAAAAAACGACTAGACAACTAAAATCTACGACTACTTATTATTGTGTGACTATATTTTAAAAGGCCAATTATGGGAAAGAGCTTGTGCATGTATCTGTAATATCATTCATATTTGCCTTTATGATTTCATTTAAAATTTTAAAATTATCTTCTAAATGTATAATCATCTGATAAATATTTGGTTTCAGTTAAAGCTTTGTATGTAGTATTATGTATTTCCACTTTAAATCTCTGTGTTTCATACAGTATTCACAGAATATACATTATTTTACAATATTCTAAAAACTGGAAATGCCTCTGAAAAAGGCTTTTTACACCATTTACTCTTGGCGTCCGTAGAATGTAGATTTCAATGATTGGCATGTGGGTTTTAAAAGTCAAATATTGACTTAATGACATTGATACTGGCCTATTTACAATAGTTTTCTCTTGTCAAATTTGAAATATGCTGATTTGGCAAGGCGCTGATCTTTGTTTAGGTGAAGACAGAGCCTTTGCGTAATCTCGCAGAGCACTAACTGTTCCTCTAGACGGCACTTCATGCCATAAGAACTGGTGTAAACAGCCTTTGTTATTTTCACGCTGATCTCACCCATACAAGGCAAAAACAACACTCTGTTATGGGGTTCAAGAAAAAAACAACATTTCAAAACTCTCCGGGATCTTGATTTGATTATTTCCCTCACCTCTAAATGTAGCTTTTTTCATCTGGTTGTATATTCAGCTTAAACATTTCAGTTCCCAATTATGAAAATAATAAGGCCTCAGGTTATGCTACGAAATCACATCTTCTTCCACAAATGTACAAAGCTTAATGCCAGTGGAAAGATCATCAGTCCAGCTGTTCTATGCATTACTGCTGCTTGAACACGGCGTGCTCTGTGTGCTGCCAATGCTGTGCGCCGCGCTGCTGTTCTCAGACACCGGCTGGGATTTTGGCACCTGTTGCCTCGCTCCTGTGCCACCTGAAGAGGAAGATGGATACATGGAAAAAGACATAGTGTTCAGATTCATGACATCTAGGAAACAATGACTTGCACGGAATGTGACTTTCTGTGATTCAGGTCTCTTAGAATGTCAGAAGCTGTTAAGGCATGAAAGCATAGTAACCCTTTCAGACATAGACACAACCTTTTTCTTCCATTAAGTGGTTTAGTTGGTGCACTTAGAGTATATTCATTTTGTGCACTGATTAGCATAAAAACTTAATTAGCTTCAGTAGCAGCAGACTGGAAAGTCGGACACAGATGAGAATGCTTGATATGTACAGTATCACCACACCACCATCTTTACTCTTAAAAATAAGGTTCTTTATCAGCAGCTATGTTCCAAGAACAACTTTTAACATCCATGGGACCCATTGCACAAAAGGTTATTTACAGTGGATAAGGTTTCACACTAAGAAACAAAAATCTAAGAACTGTTAACTGAAGGATTCACTGAGGTACCCAAAATGGATCTTCTATGGCTCTCATATTTTACATATTTTTATTTTTTGTAATTTAACAATTACATTATTATTTATTGATGTAATATTATTTTTAATCTTTGAATCTATTTAAATTGATTGCACCAAATTGTGAGAACCAGCAAATATTCATCCAAATGCCTTAATATACTGTAGTATACCTGTAGTATGCCTTAAGTATACTTAGTATACCTTTAAGAAGGTACGAAGATGTTCCTTTAAAGGTGCCTAGGGTGACAAGTTTTATACCCCTAAAGGTGTATTATACTATACTATACTATACTATACTACACAAGTGTTGTTACTCTTACATAAAGCTGTACATATAGTATAGTATAGTATAGTATACCTTTAAGAAGGTACAAAGGTGTTCCTTTGAAGGTACTGCCTAGAGTGACGAGCTATTATACCTCTAAAAGTATACTATACCACACTATACTATACTATACTATACTATGCTACACAAGTGTTGTTACTCTTAAGTAAAGCTGTAGATATAGATATAGTATAGTATACCTTTAAGAAGGTACAAAGATGTTCCTTTGAAGGTACTGCCTAGAGTGACGAGCTATTATACCTCTAAAAGTATACTATACCACACTATACTATACTATATTATACTATACATTTAGCGGTATAATAGCATGTCACCCTAGGCATTGCCTACAAAGGAACACCTTTGAAACTTTTTAAAGGTGTACTATACTGTACTGTACTATACTATACTATACTAGTGTTGTCACTCTTAAGTAAAGCTATACATATAGTATAGTCTAGTATAGTACAGTACAGTACAGTACAGTACAGTATAGTATAGTATAGTATAGTATAGTATAGTATAGTATACCTTTAAGAAGGTTCAGGGGTGTTCCTTTGAAGGTACTGCCTAAGGTGACAAGCTATTATACCGCAAAATATATACCATATATGGTATGGTATGTACTATACCATACCATACCATACCATGCAATGCTACACTATGCTACACTATACTATGCAATGCTACAGCATAGTATACTAGTGTTGTTACTCTTAAGTAAAGCTATACATATAGTATAGTATAGTATTGTATAGAATACCTTCAAAGGAACACCTTTGTACCTTCTTTACTACAAAAGGGTTTATAATAGTACCATAAGAGTACATATTACCACCTTAAGGGTATTTATTACTACTCTAAGGTACTAATGTGCACGCTTTAGGGGTAAATAAGGTATAAATGTGTCACTTTGCAGGGTAATGCACCAATGACAAGCGTTTTTCTTTTTTTTGTTTCAGGTTTCATTTAGTACTATTCATTTAATATTTTATTTATATAATATTTTATATAATGTTAAATTTATTTTAATACAATTATTTTTACCAGACTGTAGATTTTACTTATGAGTAACAACACCAGTATAGTATAGTACAGTACAGTATAGTATATTTTTGCACTTTTTGCAATATATTCAGTACTATATTATCAAACCTATATAAACTTTCATTTACACTTGCAAAAGCATAAATACAGCATTGGATCATTTGGTCACATATCTTTTGTGTGACTGAAATATTGCCGCTCAAATAGAACACTGTCAACAGTTCTCACGTCATCTTTGATTTAAATTTCCACTGGACTTACTTTCTCTAAGGAAACCTGCGATGCTGTATTTGAATTTGGCCAAAAAAGGCATCTAAGGAGGTTGTATACTCAGTTTTGGAACAAGACTTACGTCTGTCTCATTCTTCTCTCTTTGTCTTCACTGATTATTGTTCTAGATGGATATAAACATTCCTCAACCCTGAAGCAGAGCGGCAAGTAAGAATGCATGTAATTCATCTTGTAGAGAGCTTGCGCCTGACAGAGAGTTTTTAATCAAATTCCAGGTTTGCTTTACATACTTGCCATTTGAATAAAACACCAATATTAATAAGCACTCTGCTCTCCTACATTACATACATCTGAAATCTTTCTAAAATGTCTGTAAATGAATTCCACCAACCAACTATTGTAAATAGTAAGTGTGTTTATATATATGCATGTTTCTCTTCTCAGCTCAACTGGACGTGTGTCTGCTTCCCCGTTTTAGGCCCCTCTGCTGCTAATATGTGCCAGAGATGTGCTGCCAAGAGCTCCAGCTAAAAACAGCCTATTTCCTCATCCAGCGCTGTGTACTAGACTCTAAGGCTTATCTACCTCTCCTTTACAACCAATCATCTTGCGAACGTACACAGTGACAGCACGCAGACTAACAACATATGTTGGTTATATAATTATTTGAAACACTACCCCAAACAGAGATGCATTATGTTGTATGTGTGAGAAAGAGTTTAATGGCAGCTTGTTGACCCCTTCCACTCGACTGTGTCATTTCATTGTGTAACTCCCACTCTGTGTGCACAGGGGCAACGTCCTTAACCTATCAGTGTGATCTACGACAGGGATGGTGACAGGAATACAGGAGCTGTTTTCTAACAGACTCCCACAACATTCCACACGTAGCTTTGCCTAAAATAGAAGCATCCCTAATGTATGGAACAATATATGTTTCCCAATTATGAACTAATAATAATGAACCCATTATACGCATCACTCTTTACCATACTATACAATTCTCTACTAAACTACACTACACTACACTGTACTAAAATATACTGTACTGTACTATACTATATTACACTACACTAAACAGTGCTATACTATTCTATATCATGTTACACTGCATTACATTGGACGTGCATTTAAGTGTGAGCTAATTGTTTTACTATACTACACTATACAATACTATACTATTTTACACTACACAGTACTATACTATACTATACTACTTTAAAGGATGTCTGTTAAGTGTGAGTTCATTTTATGGTACATTATACTATACCATACTACACAATACTATACTATTTTACACTACACAGTACTATACTACACTATACTATACTTCATCCATACTATACCATACCACGCTATGCTATGCTATACTATACTGTACAATACTATACTATACTCTATTACACTACACTACACAGTACTCTACTCTACTCTACTATACTATATCACACTACACTACCTTGAAGGATGTGCATTAAGTGTAAATTTTTATTTTTTACTATACTACACTATACCATACTACACAATACTGTACTACATTACACTACACTTCACTATACTACATTACACTACACTATACTATACCATACATTCGATGTGCATTAAGTGATAGCTAAATGTTTTACTATACTATACTACACAATACATTTTACACTACACAGTACTATACAATACTATACTATACTATACTATACTATACTATACATCAAAGGATGTGCATTAAGTGAGTTATTTTTTACTATAGTACAATACTGTACCATACTATATAATACTATACTATTTTACACTACACTATACTATACTTCATCCATACTATACCATACCATGCTACACTATACTATACTATACATTAAAGGATGTGCATTAAGTGAGTTATTTTTTACTGTAGTACACTATACTGTACCTTACTATAATACTATACTATTTTACACTACACTACACTATACTTCATCTATGCCATACCAAGCTAGACTATACCCTACTGTATACCATACTGTACAATACTATACTATTTTACACTACACAGTAATGTACTATACTATACTACCTTGAAATATGTGCATTAAGTGTGAGCTATTTTTTTTTACTATACTACACTACACTACACTATACAATACTGTACTACGTTATACTAATGTTGTGACTCTTAAGTAACGTATAATTCTGTTAAAAATATTTTTATTAAAAGTTAAAATGAAATAAAATAAATGCATGAATAGACACATTTTTGTATTAGCTAAAATTACTAAAATTAAAACTGAAACAAAAAATAGAAAAAAAAAAAAAAAACTATTAGCAATGACAAAACCACACAAAATCAGCAAAGCTTAAACTAAAACAAAATGAAAATGTAAAATATAAAAATAAAAGCTATTATTACTATTAATAAATAGTATAATGGGGTATAAATAATAATAAAATAGTGCTGTACTACACTACACTAGGGGTTTTCAATCTGGAGTCTGGTTGACCCCCAGAAGCGTAAAAACACATTTTGAACGAAATCTAAATACATTTAGAATTCTTTCAATCGTTAGAAGATATACACTGTTAATTAACAAAATTAAAGTTAATTTTTCCATATAATATTTTAATCACATTTTGGTTTTAGTACAATGAAAATACAAAAGCCACATATTTAATTTTTTCAATCAACATGTTTTCCTTATGATATCACGATATCTAAATTAGGGATCTTGGATCAAAATGTAAGTTAACCTTGTACTGCACTTCACTACACAACTGGGACTATTATTTGTCTTTGAAAAAGGCGCTGGGGATAAACAGACAATGATTCGGTAGGTCTAACTGACAAAGAGAGAAAGAGGATTTTACCTTTCCTTTCATTTCACCAAAGCCTCTATCTATTTTCCTTCACCCTCATTTTTTAGCATTTTTCTTTCATCTGAGTCAATAATTTAGGTTATTCCAAACATGAAAAGCACGTGGGGTTAACGTCAGTATCAAAAAATGATACCATATAGGGCTATTTTAGTAATATAATTGAATAGTTTACAATACTGTGGTTTGATAGGCCTTTGGCTTGTATAAAGTAATCAGTGCCATTATGAGAAACACATGGCTGGAATGAACAGAGCTTTTTTTTTTTTCCATTTTAAAAATTTACACCTGTTTCTGACAAGAAAAAGTCATGGTTTTGACCTGAAATGAACTTAGGGTAAGCAAAGTCAACAGTGTCCACCTGATCTGAGATGCTAGCATAAACAGACAAATAATAATACATTTGTTTTCTGGGGTCACCTGACCTGAGCTCTTCAGTCCCACTTAACAACAGCGAGCAGAAACACAGCTGGATAATGTCATCCCAACTGAATACCACAGGCGATATTAATAAAAATTACACTGATTTATGTTTTTGAAAAAAATCTGGAGTAAAAATGAAAGCTAATAAAAGCTAAACATGACTCCTTTTATGTCAAGACACGGATATATCCAAGATATACATGTTCTAAAAACCCAAAAATAGATCAAATCCAGAACGGCTTTGATCCGCAGTCAACATACTAATACTCATCGGCCTACACAACTACAGATTCTGGAAGAGTGTGCCGAACGGGTCTCCCTTCGATTATGTGCCATGAATAGCAGGTCATCGGCATTGAGGACAGAAACCTAGCGGGAATGCCAAAGACTAGCAGGAATGCCAAAGGGTGGAAATGGGGGCTAAGAAAGTGCATGCGCTTCCTCTGGAGGTCAACAGAGGTCGTCGGCCTGGCGACAACAGGGCAATGCAAAGAGGAGGGGCGGGTGAATCTTGGCATTCAGAGGGAGGATTGTATATGTATTTTCCTGTGAGGTCTGGAGACACCCTCACAGCGAACAGGGGGAATTCCAGTCCCCCTCGGGCTATTGTACCCAAAATACTGCCGACCATCCAGCAGCCCCCCCCCCA
>JAHKKF010494370.1:0-11694 GCA_019740295.1 Labeo calbasu | reverse complement strand
GTCTGTAATTATCAAGTGCTCCTTCAGATCCTAATTAGTTGGTTCAGGTGTGTTTGATCAGGGTTGGAACTAAACCCTGCAGGAAGGTAGATCTCCAGGAACAGGGTTGGGCACCCCTGTCATAGGAGATTTAGTCAGATTTTTGTGCTTTAGTTGTGCAAACTGTGCATTTACATTATATCTCCATAATCACTAAACCCACAACACACAACAAAAGCAGCTACGATCACGGCGTCCTCTATTCACCAGTAGTTGGCGTATGTAAACGCCGCAAATATTGACACTGCTGTCAGTCGCTTCAGAGCTCTTGCTGCCAATGTGAATGCAACTAGGAAAACAACCTGGGTTTTCTAGGAACCACCATGCATGTTCTTAGAACTACGTGGTGCGGAAGCGCCTAAGAACATAATGCTCCAGAAAACAGGTAAATGCCGTTATTGCCGTTTTCTAGTAAATATTTTGACATGGCTTTTTAAAAATGCCAGGTAGCTATGTTTTGTATGTGTTTGGCCAATCAGCGTAAACTTATGTCACTGGAATTTCCAATAGAACTTTTTTAGCCCTTATTCTGGAGGACTCCCAAACGGAGTTTCTAAAACTAAATTACTAAATTCACGTGGTGCGAACACGCCAAAAAGCGAACTTCCGCCAATAGTTCTAGTAACTATGAAAAGTTCCTCTGGTGCAAAAGCCCCTCATGATTTCATAAGGACGGTACATCTAAAATTGAATCCACAGGTCTATCACAGGCTTCCTAAATCTGGAGAATAACATCACCAACCTCGATAAATCCATCAGTCTATAGTTTCTTTATAATACGTTGAATTACATTCAACTACACCAACCCTTTTATACAGCTCAGCAAAGCTAGCAACAAGAATGCAAAGACAGCTAGACTCACGATCTGGCAGATTGTGGGCCGGCCTTAGCCACGTGTTCTCAAATTTACTTCATCATCATTCATTTTCAGAGAATTGCTGTATATTTCATCAGCTAATGGCTTGCGAGTCTCAGCAAAATTACAATTGAGGATGGGGGCATTTCAGGACTACGTTCATGACTGGTCGGGGTTAATCAAAGGTTAGCATGAAGATCCTTTGGACATTTGACACGGTAGCTAAGCATTAGCTGGGCATACGGCATATGCTTTCCAAGACAGATGACCACAATTCCCTGCAAACGGCACTGGACGAGGAGTTGAACTAGCTTAGCCCCAACTACCTCCGCTGGAGCAGGCTATAACGGCTAGCTAAGGTGGTATAGCAGCTCCTCGAGGGAGCCTTTAATCCATCCACCCTCTTAGCAGCGCTCGATAACTGGCAGGCCCGTCCGTTCGTTGATTACCAGCAGAGTGTAACACAGAGGGACGGAGTCCAAGCTTTTTTTTTCCAAATTTTGAAACAGGGCCGAAGCTACTCTCAGCTATTAAAGTCTCAATGCATAAGTGGAAGTTAAGCTCACACTGAAAGCCAGGGCAAATGGAGTGGATACTAAGCCTTCCGAAAAACAGAATTGGAGTCGGTTGCTAGGAGTGATTAATGGACGTGCCGTCTCGGAGAGGACAACGGATGACTGCGCTGTCTAGTAATGGGTGATTACTTGCTATGGAGGTGAGTCTTCTTTATTTTTCCCTCATGTATCATCTTACACCTCTCTAATGAAGACTTGTCAGGGCTGTTTGCGAGTGCGAAGACAAAAAAATGAAGGCGATCACGAAGAACGTAGCCCAGCCATGATTCTGCGCCAGAGGTCAAAGGTTAAAGCGGCTAAGTGGCAGAAGTCCGACAGTGGGGCAGCTTTGTTGTTCAGGTCCAATGCCATGAATTATGGCCAGTCACCTTTGATTAAGTTTCTCCTTAAAATACCAAATGGATCTGAAAGGCACATGAACTCATTTAGAGTTTTAGATGAATTCCAGCAAACAAGTCCAGGTAGAAGGGCTTGGATGTCAAACTTGGTTAAAGTCTTCCAGGTATAATTGCAATTATGAGTGTAAAAGAATACATTACTGGTTAGTATGCGACGACATGACTACACCTGAAAAGATAATGAGAGAAAAGATCCTAAACATGGCTCCAACAGTATCCAAATCTCACTGAGAAAAAAAAAGAGACACCTTTAAAGAATGCAGCCAAATCTAATAAACGCTGTCAAGAAATATGGGAAGATGAACTCTGTATCAATGTCTCAACATGTTCAGAGTCTGGTATTGTCTTTCGCACAAGCTCCACTCTCAAGAAGCGCCTGCACATTATCCCTCTGTGTTAGAAAGCATGTGTTAAACAGGAATCCAAAAGAAGCTAGCATGCAGACCTTCTTTTCATCCTGAGTCATTCACAGTGCTGTGCTGCCCCCTAGCAGGTCTGCCTGGTACTGCAACTCTATAAGCAGAATGGAGAAGATAACACTGAACCATATCCAGTGGTCCTGATTCCCTCCGAAAGCACTGAACAGCCACAATCAATTTGGGAGATACCGACGCACATCACCTAGATTGCAGCAAACCCCCAGTTGGAGGGATAGTAAACATGTACCATTATTTATAGCATTCCAGTGAAACGCATTTGAGTTAGAGCCAGGTAAAGCACAAATGTGAATTGATCTGGGCAATCACTGTGATGAATGAGGGAAGAAAAAAGCCTGGTGTTTCAATACTGAAAGCTCCGGTTTCTTTGCTGTAGGTTTTTAGAAGACGGCACTAAGGGAGCCTCATCTGTAGAGTTATAATGCAGTTTACCGTACACAAAATCCAGGGACGGTCCCAATGGAGGAACTAGGGGTTAAGTGCCTTACTTCAAGGCAAAAATTGTATTAGCGACTAGAGTAGGATTGCGATCTCTGAAACTCCCCGAGTTGCTCAGGTACATCAAACTGGGAGTGAACCTGCAACCTTTCCGATCCGTATCTACTTCATCCCGTTTCCCTACCTTCATAACTCTTCAAGAGACTGTTGCATAGCCAGGCAGCCACCCATGGGCAGAATTTAATTTTATGGGATGCAGGGCTGTTTTCTGCCCTGTCCAAATCCTAATCTTAACTCGTAAATGAGAAACCGCTAGCAGCGACTATAAATATTATTTGAAGCTGAGTGGTATTGAGGAGGAAAAAAAAATCTCGTTAAAATCTCCGGCTATCAGGAGTGCAGAAAATAAAATAAAAATATTCCAGGAGCACTTAGAAGATTTATGAGGAGAGCTTCATCCTTTTGTTTGCACGAGATGATAACTGCATTTGTACATGTCTTGAAGACTTGAAGTCTTTCCACGAGGAGATGACCATGGACCGAGATGAATCGCTGAGCGGTGTCTGATCGAAGATACAAAAGCTTCTCCATCTCTGGTCCTCCCACACACGTCGCTTTACTTTGTACGTCTTAATCTAGAAGAACAAAAATGAAAGAACTTTCATTTCCTCTGAGAAAAAGAACTTTCGACAATAAAGATTTTAATCCCGACACAAAACAATCTGTAAAACATGCCATGGATTGCTAAAACGTCCTTTGTTTTCTCTCACATAGGAAAGCAACAGATGGACTTTCTAGTTCAGTCCATCGACTTCACAGTGAAAAAAAAGAAGCCTGTTGTTTTCCCTCTCCGCTGATGACTCGCTAAGTGAGAGGCTTTCATGCCGTCTGTGTCCCTTCTCCCTGGGTGAATGTCATTGCATTAGGACCCTTCGGAGTGGATCAATCGTACCACATGACATACATCAAGTGGACAATTAACTCTGATCTAACATTGAGTCCCCTGAGGATGCTGGACAAAGAGGCTTACAATTAGGGTTGATCTCCGGTAGAATATGCCTGGTGTGGTAGAAAGAACTGACCTGACAGCAGCTTATATAGTTGAATCTGAACCTCATGACCAAGTGTAACACAGCTGCTTTGACATCAGTGTCAAAGGGCAGTCTATGACAATTTATGTGGTAAACATGACTGTGAAAGCTGATCGCTATATAGATGTTTCTTTTAAAACCGATAGTGGTGCAATAATTCAATCCTCTTTGACCGCAGCATAGCTCTTGATGGAAGGTCTGTCATTCCTGGTTCAGAGCACAAGTCATATTTCTTCATGAACTGAAAGAGCATCAGATTATGAGCGGTAGCAAGATAGAAATCTGACATGAGAGAAAACAGAAGAGATAGAAAGAACAGACACATCATCTTTGAATCAAAACAAACCCAAAGGAAAGCCAGGCTAAATCCCCTTTCACATGATTAGCATCAGGTTTTCACCATAACCTATAAAAGCGTGGCACATGCCTGTTTAAAAAAAAGCAGTTTTAACCAGATTAAGGTGGTTGAAGCAGGTTTAAGATATTTACATGTCTTCTTAGCCTCACCAAATGTGGTCTTGGTGTAGCTATACTTTAAAACAAAATGCTGGGTAACAATAATTTCTGGATTATCTGGCAACCCAGTGCTGGGTAAATATTGGACAGAACACATGCTGGGTTATTTTGACCCAGCTTGTTGGGTTTTATATATTAACCCATTTGCTGGTTTGTTTTTTGATGTGGTGCTGGGTCAGTTAATACAAAAAAAGTACTCTAAAATCTGTAAATATATATTGCGTTTGTAGAAGGCTACTGTGACGTACATTTAAACTAAACAAAAGGAAAATTTTATACAATGATAATTTAACAGAAATAAAATGTAATACAAAATAGTTTTCTCTCAGGACAGAACACAAAATGACTGCTGAAAAACTAATTTTAACTGGTTTGGCACAGACTACCTATCACTGAGTTCACTGACACAGTGCTGGGTGAGGGGGTTCATCATTTGTATTGACAGTAAAAATGACCCAGCAGCTGAGTTACAGAAAAACTACCCAGCACCTGGATAAAAATATTACAGATAACCCAATAAAATTATCCCACCAACTGAACCCAGCATTTGGGTTAAAAAAATAAATATCCCTGTATTTTTAGAGTGCAGAAATCTACCCAGCACCTAGGTAAAAAAATATTTAAAATAACCCAATAAAATGACCCAACAGGCTGAACTCAGCATTTGGGTTAAAAAAAAATAACCCAGCATTTTTTAGAGTGCAGAAAAACTACCCAGCACCTGGGTAAAAATATTACAAATAGCCCAATAAAATGACCCAACAAGCTAAACCCAGTATTTGGGTTTTAAAAAAATATATGACCCAGCATTTTTTAGAGTGCAGAAAAATTGCCCATAACCTGGGTACAAATATAAAAAAAAAAACAATAAAATGACCCAACAAGTTGAACCCAGCATTTGGGTTCAAAAAAAAAAAAAAAAAAAAAAAAAGATCCAGCATTTTAAGAGTGCAGAAAAACTACCCAGCACCTGGGTACAAATATTAAAAATAACCCAACATGCTGAACCTAGCATTTGCATTAAAAAATAATAACCCAGCATTTTTGAGCGCAGAAAAACTACCCAGCACCTAAGTAAAAATATTAAAAATAACCCAATAAAATGACCCAACAAGCTGAACCGAGCATTTGGGTAAAAAAAGAATAACCCTGCATTTTTAGTGCAGAAAAACTACCCAGTAAATGGGAAAAAAAATATTAAAAATAACAATAAAATGACCCAACAAGCTGAACTCAGCATTTGGGTTAAGAAAATAATAATAATCCAGCATTTTTAGAGTGCAGAAAAACTACCCAGCACCTGGGTAAAAGTATTAAAAATAAATATCCCAATAAAATGACCCAACAAGCTGAACCTAGCATTTGGGTTAAATAAATATTTTTTTTTTAGAGTGCAAAAAAAACATACCCAGCACTTAGGTAAAAATATAAAAAATAACCCAATATCAAATGACCCAAAAGACTGAACCCAGCATTTCGGTTAAAAACATAGCCCAGCTTTTTTTTTAGAGTGTAGTCAGACATTTGAAAAGTATCCAAAACCATCAAAAAAGGCAAGCTGAAACCACTATGATCTCCTTTCAGAGGTTCTTTCAATGGTGATAGCATTATGAAAATGTGATGTTACAAGATTCCTTGCTGGCAAAAAAAATGTTGAAGTATGTACAGTAAACTTCCATTGAGATGAGCCTCTCTGTTTAGTCTGTTTTGTCCTGTTGTCTCTGTAGTCATGTGAAAGGGCCTTTAGACTTATTATATCCAAGCAGTGGCAGAAAACGGAAGAAATAACACACAGGATTTACAATGTTTGTGTTCGAGTCAAGGATAAATGTGGCTCATTGTAAAATCCTCTAGGAGATAGGAAAGAAAAGAAAGAGTAGAAGAAAAGTATGTCTCGAGAACAATGTGAAACAGATCAAGACATTCTGTGAGTCAGCCAGAGAGACGTACACAAACTATTTAGCCTGTTCACTTCACTCACCCACGGCAGAGTCCTTACATGGCACCGCCGCTGACGCCTGCCCCGTTTGAAATCATCTTTATAGACTGAGACGCATCACCGTGGTAACGTCTGCCCGGCCACCGCTGTCACTCCTGGACAGCGGAGCCAGCGCAACTGAGAAGTGATTGCTTACACACACAGCAAACATTAATCACATACCCTCACAAACACACACACCGACAGCTCAGCAGGGAGAGAGCTAGGGAGAAATTGGGAGGACAAGGAGAGATGGAGAGTGAGGCACAGAGAAAAAGAAGGTACTTTAACAAAAGGGAGGGCACGAGTGCTGCAAGCAATGCTAATATCTCGTCTTTTACCGCAGCTTGGCTTAGACAAGACTCGGCGGCAGAGATCTCGGAGCCCTGTCATAACAGCGGACCTGGGCCTGCGCTAATGCCTTTACATTAAACACCATGTTCAACAAGGTCAGAATATGTACTGGCGGGGACAATGATTAATCACACTAAATGGATTATGGACCTCTAATTTTCATACGTCCACTGAATAGAAGCTAATTGAACGCAGTGCAGATAACATATGAGGCAAGACCGTAATAAGAAAGAGTCTCCGTGCAAAGTAAATTGATCGCTATTATGAAACAATATAAATTAATGGCAAAAATCTGGGGTTTTTGTCATGCAACGAGGCTCTAGTCTAAACTGCACATAAACAACAAAAAAAAGTGACTGATTTCTGGCTGTAACATTCATAGGCTTCGGATTCAGATATCTGTGTAATTGACTTTCACGGTAAAGCAATGCTTAATTAATGGAAATTCTGTTGTGCATTTGTGGTGTTTATGGACCTTGACGAGAAGGATCGATATGCAAGCACATGGAATCTGTATAAGGGAGCTGGCACTCTTTTGACGAGCTTGGTGTAAAACATACTCTACGCAAGTACACATATGCAAACACTTTGAAAGCAGTGTTGCTTGTGTTAAAAAAAAAACTATATAAATATTAGATGAAATACTTAAATGAAACATTAGAAATGTTTGCAGCCGTGGCAGCTAGCTGAAAAATAAGTTGAAGTGTTTAATTTAATAAAACTGAAATGAAAGGCGAAAATATATTTAAAAACTAAAAAAGAAAATGAGTAAAGTTTTTTAAAAAAAAAATTGAAAAGCTTCAATAACTGTAATAAATACTGTAACAATATTTAGATAATACTTAAATAACACTGACTGAAAATGTAAATCCAGTTTGTGTCAGACACAAAACTCAAACTTATAATTTTCTAGCAATAAACATCAGAACAAACTGCCTGAATATAAAGAAAACAAAGCAATTTTGTCCAAGTTAAACCAGTATTGGCTAATGTTAATTTAAAGCTATAAATAAACATAAATATATAAAACTAGGATTTATTAAAGGGTAAATCGGATGCAAAATTCACTTTTACATGGGGCTTGCATATAAATGTGTCTTAGCAGTGTGTGGACACAACCACTCTACAATGATAAAAATCTGTTTAGTCATTTTTTTCAGTCCCCCAAAAACCTAAACAGTCTCAAATATCAATCTATTTTGATTTTCTGAGCAGTATGACATCATACTGCACAGGCCCCGCCCATAACTGCTGAAGTACTGTCTCGTATTAGCATATATCCTCCCTCAGCTAGTTGTACACTGTCTGCCATTTTTGTCTGCACTCAAGCGGATGTAGTGACAACAATGTCTCATAAGCAATGCAGGTGCTTTGTAGTTGGATGTATTGCATTTTTTCACGTGACTTTAAATCTTGAATAAAGTTATAATTTGAATCAATACTTTGGATTCGCGTGTGTCCTCTGTTTGCGGCTTCCCTTGAGCTATGGGTCGTAACAAATTGGGGGCTCATCCGGGATTCCACGAACAAACGGCAGGGGTCGTCACACTACCAAATACACAAAAAAATGGAAAAAATGGGCGAGGTCAACAGTAGCTCATTATCATTTAAAGAGACATGCAGGTCATTGTGAACAGAGCTGTTTTTGACAAGGTAAAAAGGGTGTTGTTTTACATGACCATTGAGGAATTTTAAACAAAGTATTTTGCAGACATTTCATGAAGACCCTAAATTTGTGGAAATTCAATTCAATCACCGCTTTCGCACAGCTGAGGTTCTAGCAGCTGACAGTGGCACCCTTATTCGTGGCATCTACAAATGTCAACAACCAGTGAATGGAGTACGTGTGATCGTTTTTGCTGTGTGTTGTGGGTTTTGTAATAACAGAGGCACAATGTAAACGCACAATTTCTGCGATTAAAAAAAAAAGCATGAAAATCGTACTAAATCTCCTATGACAACTTGCAGTGTCACATGTCAAGGCTGAGAAAAGAACACAATGCTGCATTATAATTGCTGTTTTCCATGTTTGTGGAGTAAATATTTGTACACAGCTTTTTAAAAATGCTGGGTAGCCAGTGTTTCGTATGCGTTTGGCCAATCATTGTACACCTACATCAGTTCCTACGAAAGAGTTTTAGACCCTACTCTGAAGTATGAGCTAATTTAGTTCCCCAAATGAAGTTCCTAGAACTTAGGCTACATTTACACTAGTGCATTTCTGTTTTAAAACGCGTAACTTTCGCTCCTGTTACGCATGTTGCTTACACTACTCTGGCGTTTTCAATCCTCGAAAACAGAGACTTTTGAAAACGCTGCAGACCCTATTTTAGTTTGTAAACTCCAGGGTTGCGTTTCAGTGTAGATGGACTAAAACGGAGACTTTTGAATATGATCACATGGCTGCCCACATTTGCTCTGCGTATTCTTGATGACCATCTAAACAATAACATCATGCACATTTTAGAGTTCCGTCTCATTTCAGAGGCACATTTAAGAAAAGTAACAGTTAAATTGCTAAGTAATGACGCGCATGACGTCACTGTTTTCAAAGATTCCCGTATTTCGTGTTTACACGGAAACGATAACGGTGGCGTTTTTAAAACCTTGCACTTTGAAAACCGTTTTCAGTCCCCAAAACGCCGCTTTCGTGTAAACGAACAGGCAAAAGATTCACGTTTTTGGCTGAAAACACTGAAGTGTAAATGGCCCCTTAAACTAAAACATCCTTGATGACACATGCAGTCTGAATGGTCATGTGACTTGCGTTTTCGGTTCTCCAGTGTAGACAGAGATCGTTTCTGAAATGCAGTGAAAACTCCAGTGTAAACGAGGATAGTTTTCATTTTAAAACAGCATTTTAAAACAAAAGCGCACTAGTGTAAATGGCCTAAATACGGTCTAGTTCCTGCAGTGCGAACACGCCAAAAAACAGGAACTTCCTCAAATAGTTCTAGGAACTATGATAATGTTCCTCTGGTGCGAAAGCCCCTAAAACCCTGTTTACACTAGTGCGTTGTCACACGACCCTTGACTACACTAGCGTTTTCACTGCATTTCAGAAATGAAAAACGCATGTCACAACAATTCGTGCAGGTACAACCATTGATATGTGTATGTAGATTCCCTATTATTTAGACGACGGGCGCGTCTACGGGCTTGGAGCGGTCGAATGGGGCATCTACCTATACATATCTGTGGGTACAACAATAAGCATGATGTTATTGTTTACACGGCCATCAAGGATATGCAGAAGTAATGTGGACAGCCACGCCATCGTTTTCAAAAGTCTCGGCTTTGGTCCGTTTACACTGAAACACAAGCCCAGTTTTCAAACTAAAACGGGGTCTGCAGCGTTTCCTTTTTCGAAAAGGTTCGAAAACACCGGAGGAGTGTAAACGATAGGCGTAACCGTTGCAAGTTATGCATTTTAAAACAAAAACGCACTAGTGTAAACGTAGCCTAATATAACAGACCCACCTCAGAGATTCTGTACGATTTTGATTGAGACTTCTAAGTTGGGACTTGCTAAAATCTTTATAAGTGTACATAACTATTTGATTAGTTTCATTTTAGTATGTTAGTTTTGTGTTACATGGTAGTTTTATGTCAAGATAATCTAACATTCAGCAACATAGGACTTGTGCCTCTAATGGCCTTTAAAACAAGTAATGGGACAGCAATTTGTACCCTATTCGAGGAACTAGGTGCCATATGCACACCCACACACACTGCATGGGCAAACAAACATCCTACATGCAGTAACCAAACAATCCGGATGAAACTTGTACATGAGAGTTTTTGTGGAAACGAAGTGATCAAACCCTAGTTTGAGAAAGCGCGACTCGGAAACTCGACTCCTTGTTCCCTGACCACAGCGCCCACGCAGTCAGATTCAGTAGGCGACCGTCTCATACCCAGCGAGGACGGAAACAGAAATACATATTTAAAGCGATTCGCTGTCTGAATTTCCATCATCCATCAAATTACCACGGGTATTCACGGTACGAGAAAATTTGTGTGTTGACGCGTTATTCCGCCCTGTTATCTGAGTGTGTTCCCAACCTGTCACATAAGAATTCTGAGTCACTGACAGTGTCGGCGATGCTGCACACAATATAGTGCCCCTAATTACAGATGTCGCCCATTTCTTTCTGTCAGACGTGGCTGAAGAAACATCCCCGCTTGGGCTCGCGTGCACCGCTTCTTTTACATGCTGTTCTGGGACCAGCCGTATTTATCCGAAGCCTTAAACTATTATGAGACCTTCTGCATTACTGACCGTGGATCAGACAGAAATGCGTGCCAACTCCCAGAGGGCGGCTGACTGGATCTTTTCTTTTCCTCAGGCTTGAGATCAGCGGCGTTCTGCCTGACTGGCTCCAGGATTGGTGTGGATTTTTCATTATTCCACGGCTCCTGTGGAGAAGTGACAGTCGCGCAATTTCTCAAGCCCACGGACGGAGCTGTGGGCCCGGTCTTGCACAGAAGAAAGGGAAATGTGTGGACAGAGAATGGAATTAAAAAAAAGAGAGCGAGAGGAGAGATGAATGTGACAATATGGCCATTTCTTTGCAAAAGGTCGACTGTGATACGAGCTCATCAAGTACCATTACCCTCTGTTGATACTGCCCAATACAGCAGTGTCTAAGTGCTTGATGTGTGCCATTTCATATTAGTAATGGACCAAAATAAAGGGGTTGTGTGTGTGAGTGTGTGTGTTGGTCAGGTTTTGCCAACACTGTAGGGAGCAAATGTCCCTGCAAGGCTAGCAAAACCTGAAATCACTTAAAGCCGATTGTAAGAAGCAGTCAAGAAATAAAGCAAATAATTACGGCTGCCAATCAATAAAAAATTGGATCAATTAAGAGATATAGCTTAATAAAAGTGCAAGATAATTAGGTCTGCCAATCAATGAAAGATTTTAAAGCAAATTAACCACGTAATATGCAGTATAACTCAACAAATTAATCATAAATGGTCATGAAGACTTACATTTATATAAATACCTA
>JAHKKF010494369.1:0-15833 GCA_019740295.1 Labeo calbasu | reverse complement strand
CAACCACTGAAATGTAAGATTTTGATACTTTTGCAAACAACATATTACAGTATACCTACAGGCCATGCCTTAGGTAACAGAAGAAAAAATAAGCTAACACACACACACACACACACACACACACACAAGAGGCCGAGAGGAAGATGTTTTAAATGAAGTGGTCCTCCTTGAGTAAGTGTTTTTGTTGTATTTTTGTGATTTTATAAATCTGTGTAGAAGGAAAACTCTTAAATTAGAAGAAATAAAAATTTAGATCCAACTTGGGCAGTAGTTCTCCTTTATTTAAGGTAGTCGTTTGTCTTATGATGTAAGACATTAAGAACGTGACACAAAGGATAACACTACAAAATTGAAACATGGAGAACTCTTCTGCTCACCAAGCCTGCATTTATTTGATCCAAAGTACAGCAAAAAAACTAAAATAAATATTTTTACTATTTAAAATAACTGTTTGTTGTAAAATGTGATTTATTCTTGTGGTTTCAAAGGTGATTTTTTAACAGCATTACTCCAGTCACGTGATTCTTCAGAGATCATTCTAATATTCTGATTTGCTGCTCCATTTATTATTATTATAATGTTTAAAACAGCTGAGTAGATTTCAGGTTTCTTTGATGAATAGACAGTTTAAAAGAACAGCATTTAACTGAAATAGAAATCTTTTGTAACATTATAAATGCCTTTATCATCACTTTGGATTAATTTAAAGCAGCCTTGCTAAATAAAAGTATTAATTTCAATGTTTTCTTTTTCAAAAAAAAAAAAAAAAGCTTTTGAATTCAGATAAATGCTGATCTTTGGATCAGTCTATTAATCAAAGAATCCTGAAAAAAGTACTCATAATAATAATAATAATAATAATAATAATAATAATAATAATAAATGTTTCTTGAACAGCAAATTAGCATATTTAAATAAACGATTTCTAATGGATCATGTAACACTGAAGACTGGAGTAATGATGCTGAAAATTTAGCTTTGAACACAGGAATAAATTACATTTTCAAATATATTTAAATAGAAAACAGTTATTTTGCATTGTAAAAATGTTTCACAGTATTAATGCTTTTGCTATTTTTTTATTTTTTTTTTGATCAAATAAATGCAGGTTTCATGAGCAGAAGAGAATTCTTGGAAAAAAAATAAATAAAAATCTTACGGTTCAAAAACTTTTGACTGGTAGTGTACTTTTTATTATTATTATTATTATTATTATTATTATTATTTTTACTTAAATATCTGTGAATTGCTTTTGCAAGTTTAATATGTTTTAACATATTACAGGTAATAAATACCTGATTGGTATTTGAACATAATGAAGGTGAAGCTGAATTGTGAATTTTAAAACATTCAGTGTTATTTTATTTATTTATAGTTAAATAATAAATAATTAAAGCATATAAAGTGGCTAAAAAAAAAATGGAAAAAAAAAAAAAAAAAAAAAAATTGCCATTTACCAAAATGACCATTTTCTTCTTTGGCTTGCTCACACGGGTGTCGATGACTGTAAAATTATTCATTGTAAAATTACTTTAAAACAATAATACATTATGAATAAGTGATAAAAAGCTTGACTGAAGTTATAGATAACAACAATACTTTCCCTACAAATGTATCACAATCGCCTCTCTCAATAGGATTTTACAGCTAAATCACAGGCTGTACGGCTTTAGCTGATAAATTCTGTCACAGATTTACGGATACATTACTGTTCTACATGCAGACGCTAAAGTACTCAGGCTCTGTGCTGGGGTTTTAAGAAACCTCTTAGAAAAACAGATGGAGGGAATGGTGGAAAGATAAACAAGAAGTTCTGTGGTGAAGGGGATTGTATGTGACCAAGGGGGGGCAGTGTGGAGGACAATGGGAGCGGGTGCAAACGCATGTGTTAAAGCAGAAGACATAATATTTAAGCCCATGTTCACCTCTGATGATGGACCCACTGTGTTTTTTCTTACACAAACCTACAGGCACTTTACTACAAGACTCAATGTGTCTTTCTAGCACACAAAAAATAAAAAGGATATAATCGTCGTCTCTAATGCACACAGGCAGAGGACAAGACTGGGAGGGTGGGACAGAAAGAATAAGAGTGGGAGTGAATAGAGCCCTGAGCCAAACACAAGAGGTCAGAGGTCACCTCACGCTCTGTATTAAAGTGCAGCTTAAGCTGGTTTAGAGAGAAACTCAGAAGCATTATAAACACACGGGCCACCAAAGAGTCGCACGGCACTTCAGAGGGACCAGACACAGAATAATAATCATGCCAGCTAAAGGACACAGACTATTTCTCAAGCGTAGACAGGATATCACAATTAAGGGCTGTACCTGCTGATATTGATGCAGTGGCTTCCAACACAGAATAAAATATACAAACATACAAGCACACACATAGCCAGCGTTTGTTGAGGAGGCCAGTGATACAGTACCTGTACAAAGCTAGAAACTGCAGTTGTTTTCTAATAAAAATGTCTATAGATAGATAGATATAGACTACCATTCTATAAATTTAAAGGTCAGTATGTTTTTTTTATTTCTTAGTCTCTTTTTGTCACCGCAAATACATTTATTTGATTAAAAATACAGAAAAAATGTATGTATATATACACAGTCGAAAAGTCAATAATAAGTGAAAATAAGGGGGATCATACAAAATGCATGTTATTTTTTTTATTTAGTACTGACCTTAATAAAATATTTCACATAAAAGACGTTTACATATAGTCCACAAGAGAAGATAACAGTTACATTTATAAAAATGTCCCTGTTCAAAAGTTTTCATACACTTGATTTTTAATATTGTGTTGTTACCTTAATGTTTTTTTTTTGTGATAGTTGTTCGTAAGTCCCTTGTTTGTCCTGAACAGTTAAACTGCCCGCTGTCCTTCAGAAAAATCCTTCAGGTCCCACAAACTATTTTGTTTTCAAGCATTTTTTTGTATTTTAACCCTTTCCAACAATGACTAAATGATTTTGAGATCCACCTTTTCACACTGAGGACAACTGAGAGACTCATATGCAACTATTACAGAAGGTTCAAACTCCCACTGATGCTCCAGAAGAAAAAAACAATGCATGAAGAGCCAGGGGTGTAAACTTTTGAACAGAATAGGATGTGTAAATTTTTCTTATTTTGCCTAAATATATATATATTTTTTCTTTTTTCCTTTTTTTTTCTTTTTGCACTGCTCTTCAGAAGCTACAGAAGATACTCACATGTTCCCCAGAAGACAAAATAAGTTAAGTATACCCTGATCTTCAAAAATCAAAAAGTTTTCACCCCCCGGCTCTTAATGCATAATTTTTCCTTCTGGAGCATCAGTGAGCGTTTGAACTTTCTGTAATAGTTGCATAGGAGTTCCTCAGTTGTGTTCATTGTGAAAAGATGGATCACAAAATCAAACAGTCATTGTTGGAAAGGGTTCAAATACACAAAAATGCTGAAAAACCAAATTTGTAGGACCTAAAGGATTTTTCTGGCAGTTTAACTGTTCAGGACAAACAAGGGACTCATGAACTATCACGAAAAAACAAAACCAAACAAAACAAAAAACACTGTGGATCATTCAAGCAACAGCACAGTATTAAGAATCAAGTGTATGTAAACTTTTGAACAGGTTAATTTCTATAAATATAACTATTATCTTCTCTTGTGGACTATATGTAAACATCTTTTATGTAAAATATATTATTCAGGTCAGTACTAAATAAAAAAATAACATGCATTTTGTATGATCCCTATTATGTTCACAGATTCTCAAAGGTGTATGTAAACTTTTGAGTTCACTTTTTAATTTAATGTGTCCTTGCTAAATAAATCATTAACTTCTTAAACAAAAAATGAATCAAATCAAATAAAAATAACACCTTACTGGCTCCAAACTATTGGCAGTATACATATATTATGTAGTTTATTTATCTATTTGAAGATCGTAACATGAGAAAGATTGTTATGCTATCCAGCTTGTCTTGGGGGTGTGCGTGTTTACGACTTAATACTTGTTTAGAGGGTTTAGTCTCATTCTTGTAATGTGTGGAAACGAATCTTCTAGGAATCTGGTTTAATCAAATCACATCCATCTGCTTTCACGACCAGCCTTTAACCTTTGATACTGTAAACACACAGGCACAATCTTCTCTCCAAATCATTGATTGCTGTCCTAAACTCTGCTGCATAGTTGACTATCAATTGACCCAGTGACCCACGGTCACATCCAGAGGAACTCAGTCAAACCCACAATTGCAAATGGCTTTGTCTGCATGCTAGTGTTTGGTCAGTGGCCAACAGAACACTTACTGAGAGTTTCGGTCTCTAAATGCTCACAGTGCAGCCCTCGATACCTGACAGTCTTTTTTTCCCCCTCTTTCTGTCTGTCTTTCCACACAGCTCTCTCTTCATTGTAATTCAATCACAGCAGAAATAAAGACAGGCAGAAAAAAGTGAGTGAGCATTCGTTGGAAAAACATTGTGGTATTCCAACAGCTATTTTACACATACACAGCCATTCCATCAGTACAATCAATCTGCACTTTAACTAAAGCCTTTTTCTTGGGCAAGTGATGCATTTCACAAACACTATGCTGATGCTTTTGTGAGTAACACAGCTCAAATAACATTCAACTGAATTGTTTCAAATGTCAGGCAGATAGGCACGACCTTCAATCTGCAATACGCCCTCTACAAACAAACACTTGCACGTGTAGCCGCTAAAAGTTTTTATTTCCATAATGCGCGCAACCGCACAGCTACAGTATATTTGTAATACTCATCAGCCAATTGTTCAGCTGTTCTCGACTTCTGAGGTTTCCTCAAATGCTCTTAACAATACCCGTGGAGATTGGCTTTTTTAATGTGGATAATAATTTTAACAAACTAATCCTAAACATAATGTAGCCTCGGATAGCAATGTTCTTATCGGACTCGTGACTTAATCTATCAGATCTTACCTTTAAGGAACAATGACATTGGCGGATAATAAAGTCAAATTCAAAAGACTGCAGCTACCTGATTAGTTCAAAGCACGCCGCCGCTTTGACACTCTGCCTCTCTCTCTGTCTCCAAAAGATGAATGAAAAGGTAGAGCACGATAAAAGACGTGAATCTAGCTCTGTTTGTCTTTTGTTTTAAACAAAAGTTCATAGAACATGGCTCCTTTTTTGTTACATCACAATGGTTCTGTACCGAGCGACAGAGAGTATTTTTACTTTTTCTTTATGGAGACAAAGAACAATGAGGAGTTTCATCTTTATTGTCGGGATGAATTTTTTTAACCTACTAACTGCCAACCTGTTATAGACTACATTTACTCTGCAATTAGGTTACAAACTTCAATTCCTCTTTTTGCTGAAAGCCTTGAGCGTTTCAGCTAGCTTGAGGCAACCAGTGTGTGCGATTGCATGTGTTTGTGTGTATTATAACTCAGCGCGTAGAGCAGATTTTGGCCTCTTTCTCAAAGCCAAGCACCATATGTCTGGAACCTTCTTCTTAGATGGACTATGAAAGGAAGGGTAGGGAAAACAAGTGGGTAATTGCAGAGTTGTTTATGCATTAATTTCCCTTTACAATGACAATAGACTGACCTAGTCTAAACCCGCAGCACTCCATTTGCTTGTGTTATGCAGAAATAAAGCATCTCCTGCATAAGTTGTTGTCAGGGAGATGGATGTCCTCAACGCGTCCAATAGGGGGAAGGAGGGAACGAGGGGGTGCTAGGCCGACTCTAAAGTCTGACAAATCCTGCTGCTGCTCCTTCGTAACGTTTTGATACGCTTTTACCAAAGTGGTTTAACAGAGCTCTGGGAGTTAATTGTTTGCTTTTCAACTTTCTTGCATGGCAAGCGTTTTTTGTAGTGGCTCGCATGCGGGGCGACTGCCAGACGGTTTCAGAGAGACAGGGAGAGACCAAGGGATCACGATGCAGCAAACTGTACATTCTGTGACTTCTCATAAAGGCCCAATTCTGTCAGTAGCTTTTGAGGGCTAATACACATTGCGCAGATTGCTTGGAAACAGTCCGTTGTTTGTCACATTCCTCTCCATCAGAAGCATCAAAGTTAACAGAACCATCGTTCCCAGTCTCATGACAGACGTGATGGACGTATATCATCTAATATAGACTCTAGTGGGCAAGGAAGGATGTGTTGGATTTGATTTCAATCCAGTGTTACCTCAATAGACAACATCAGCAGTCAGATCTAGTGAAAACATACTAGCTTGAATGTTCTTTCTTGATGAAGCGGCACTTATTTTTATTTAAAAAGTTGAAAATATGAATAATCTTGCATGTGCTCATGCTTGATGCTAATAGAAGTAGCATAAGTAACCTAATAAGTTTGTTGATGTGTAATTTGACAGCTAAATGTGTCTATGAGGAATAGAACTGCAGTCTGTTAAATCCCAGTGATTATGCCTACTTCTCTACAATGTGTGAAATAATATTTCCAAAGTCATAGTATTCATAAAACAGTAGGTGAAATGTATTCAGATCACCTACTACTGGTGAGAATCTGAAGTGATTTTGACACAGCTGATTTTGTAAATCATGTGGTGTTGACAAAATTGATGTATACTGATTTTATTCATGATACTATACAGAGTGTACTTTTTTGATGTTCACAAAGTTTGTTTCCCATCAAATGTAGTATTTACTCCGACATGATGAGATTTCAGATACACCTTAAGTTCACATGAGAATAGCTCACAAATGAAATCTCACCCTCATGTTGTTTCTAGCCTACATAACTTTTATTCTTGTAGGACCCTATGAAATAAATTGTATTTTTTTTCCCAGATTCAGTTTTATTTTCCCCCCCTCCATTTTTTTTCTTTCTTTTTTTTCACATTTTATTTTTTTCTTGATTCTGTATTTTTTTTCTGTCTAGACAGTTTTAACAGTGAAAAAAAGTGTTTATTTGTTTATTAATTTTTATTTTTTTTTATTATGCTATTATGTTTTTATTGTGAGAGTTAGCTGTATTTTTAGTTATTTTTACTTAATCAAAATAGCCCAACTGCAGTTTGATTGAGATTAATTGCAATGCAAAATGAAAAAGCATACAAATTGTTACGTTATCTGTTATATGATTATTAGTTATCTGTTTTTGCAAAGTAACTCTTCAAATTTTAATCATAAAGCATGTCTGATTAATTGAAATCATGAAACATTTTTTTTTTTTTACAATTTATGATTTGTAAAAAAAAACAAAAAAAAAACACTCAAATTTAGTTTCATTTTTCCCAAATTCTGTTTTTTTTTTTTTTTTTTTTTTTTCCATTAATTGGATTATGTCAATGGTTTCATTACAATTTAATAATCAAAATCTAATGTATTTATTTATTTATTATTTTATTTATTTCAGAAATAAAGTGTTGTGTATTTATATTTTTCTGGTAAATATATATTTTTTTAAATTATTATTATTATTTTTTTTTTTTTCTGGTAAATTCCTTAGTTAAATTCCTTCTGATAGTAGTAATACCATTACATTAAGTAATATATTTCTGTCAGTTTCTTTAAGTTAAAATGAACCGATCTTTAAGTTTTTGTTTGTATATATGACGATATATATTATGTCTGAAAACACCATCAGTGTCAGGCGCGCTTCAGTATGTGTGTAGTAAATGAAACACACGCCTGTGCCAATCATTCACACAGAGACTCGGAGAACATGCAGGTTCATATTTAAATAGTACTTTTGTGGCTTAATATTCACCGACACTAGTCTATATCACATTTTGATTTATGTGTATGACCTACTTTTGATTTATTCATCACAAATTGGACAAATTCCATGACATTCCGCTTTATACAGTACATTCCAGTTTTATGACCGGATTCTGTGATTCCCTTTCCTTTTTTCACATCATTGAAATCATAGGGCCCTATTCTTGTCTGGAACACAAGTCGATGGGGTCCATTGGTCTTCAAATGATCTTTTGTGTTATGCAGAAGACATGAACTTGAGTAAATGATGACAGAATTTTTTTTTTTCTTTAAAGGGATCATTTGTCACAAAAAATGAAATCTTTGTAATTATATGTTCACCCTCATGTTGTTCCAAACCTCTGTGAATTTCTTTATTCTGTTGAACACACACACACAAAAAGATATTTTGATGAAAGCTGGTAACCAAACAGTATTTTTTTCCATACTATGGCGACCCGCAACTGTTTGGTTACCAGCATTCTTCACAACATCTTGCTTTGTGTTCAGCAGAAAAGGACAAAAAAAAAAGAATCTCACACAGCTTTGGAACAACTTGAGGGTTAGTGAACGATGACAGAATTTTCATTTTGTGGATTTTAATGTCCACATATTTTTAATGTTGCACTGGCTGAATGTTACTTAATGAATGCCACTTCCATCTATCCATCAGTCTTTCTGTCATTTAGTTCTTATTAAATACGGCGTCTGCTCTGACTGCACTCTGTTTCTTGCACTTCATTACTTACCGTGCAGAGCACACAGACAACACTTTGCTCCTTTTAATGAAAAACACCTTCTTTTTTTGGTGTTGAGAAGTCTTGGATATTCCTCCTGTGTCACCCGTTCATTCCCCGCAGCCATTTGATTGGCTAATAGGGGGAGTTTGCGGCGGTGCAGATTTAAGCTATTTGTCATGGCTGCGCTCTCCCAGACATGATTGATGCCCAGGCCGCTGGTGATGAGCTGCGGCTCCAATGATTCTTTATTAAAACGCTATCCAAGCTGACATTTACATATTAAAATTGTTACTTAGAGCAAATCTTCAGTGTGGAAACAACGGACTAACTGGTGGCGAACCGTATTGATCATTCTGACACTGCGCTTATGAATTTATGAGGGAGGTGAGGACAGTGGGACGAGGCGTCGGACTGAAATTGGAGTAGATGGTGTTATTGCACAGAGCTCTGGCCGCATGGTAGATGAAAGCTGTTATCAAAGCATGAAAGGAGGAAGAGAGGGTGGAAGAAAGAGAGAAAGCAATGAGCAGCCTATTCTTTTTCTTTGCTTTAGCAGAGGCTTAGTTTAAGTGCTGTTGGTAATAGCCTGGGTCAATACTGTTAGATCTGCCAGCCTCAGTAAGAGAAGTAATCAAGGCAATTGAGCTCACCTCCAATTGTTTGGCTCATGATCTCTTAAGTCAGGGAGCTTCTGACAATACCATTATTTTATGCAGAAGTCTTGGGTGGTTCAGAAGGTAGATTAAACTCTTGAATCCTGGCTGGTGCTAACCTGAGGTCCCGTTTGATTTTTGGGTACAGTTACCTTTTGCTTTGGTGCAGCACGATTCAAAGGCATATTCTCGTTTAAGCCATCCACATGCAGACATACACAACCAAAAAGTTACCTTATGCCCTTCTGAACCGATTGCAGCATTCTATAAAAAAGTCAAAACAAACATTTTCTGACTTGTTTTCAGTGTCTATACTTTTCTAAAATACATTTTATACCTGCAGTGTTCATAATTTTCACATTTATGCATTTGGCAGACAATTTAATCAAAAGCAACACTGGGGTCAGTAAGCACAATTTACCAGTGTTGGGCATGTTACTTTTTTTTTTTTTTTTTTTAAAAAGGTAATTAGTTATAGTTACTAGTTACTTCTCGAAAATAGTAACTGAGTTAGTTACATCATTATAAAAGTAACTAATTACCAGGGAAAGTAACTATTGTGCTGGCTATTGTGTTTTATATGTAAGCTTAATGGGACAGTTTTTTTTTTTTTTTTTAAATATCTGAAAGCACACATCAGTCAGTCAAGTGTTATAATATGATTTAGTTACAATATAACTTAGCATTTTGTCATTTAGTGTTTCTGTAAAAAGGGAGAAAAAAAATAAAATAAAAATAACACTGATAAGATAACAAAACTACTACTAACTCTACTAGTAATAACAATATAAAACGCACTAAGGATTAATGAGCTGCTGGGTTCATGAATATTAATCACTTTGTCTGTGTTCGCTCTGATTTGCTGAAATCAAAATAGGGACGATAATAGGTAATAGCCAGCCAAAGAGATTGCCGTTTGTGCATTAGTTCCGTCTGCTACCGGAGAAACCGGCAGTTCTTAAAAGTTGAAGAATTCCAAAAGGAACTTTTGACAGGAAAATACAACACAGAATTTTGTTTACATGTAGCATGTCAATTCTGTATGGTATATACGACTCTCTCGTTCTGTATTTGCATGCGAGACAAAGCGACGACTGGTCGTGTGCCTTCACACTAGAGTTTACGGTTTGTCAAAAACAGGTACGCTGCGCATCTATTTGAAGAACTAAAAAATACAATGATAATAATATTATAATAAATTATAACAAACAGGATCATGTGACACTGAAGACTAAAGTAATGGCCACTAAAAATTCAAATTTTAAAATATAATAAAATAGAAAACTCTTATTTTAAATTGTAATAATATTTCACAATATTACATTTTACTGTGTTTTTGGTCAAATAATTGACAAATTCTCTGCTGTTTTTGGCAGCATCGGTGAGTGTAAGAGACTTTTAAAAACATCACAAAACAAAAATAATAAATAAAAATCGTACTGACCCCAAACGTTTGATTGGTAGTGTGCATATATGTTTAATAATTAAAATTCTCTGGGAATCAAACACACATCATTAGCCTTGCTAGTGCCATCCTTTAATTTTTGAGCAACAGTAGTGTTATTTTAGCATTCAAAACGACGTTTCCCTGAAGCACAGCATTTTTTTCTAGGCCTTGGAGTTGGAGTTTGACCAGGTTGATGTGTCTTCTCAATGTTCAAATCAAACCTATGCCAATGTAAGGATTCATTATTTACAAACATGAAATGACAAAACAGACAAAAAGCGTCTAATTCTGTTCTCACTAATTAAATTCAGGAAACAAAGACCTCAGGAAACAGAGTCAGCCTGTGGAGCAACTCAATCACGCCACACGCTCTTCTTTTGTCTTTGTGTGTTATCCTGCCTTCTCTTCAATATATGTTGTGATTTGCATGTGCATTTTTTTCTTGGTAAAGAGCTTAAGTCGTCTGGATGGGGGAAGAGTATTTGTTAAGTGATCCCCATGGCCGTGGGCAAAGACCTAAATCTATTCTGACACGAGCTTAGCGTCTGTAATCCTATTATTCCCATCTGATCCTGGGCTCAAACACAAAAACAAGTCACATTTCTGCACAGAGTTGAAACATTGTCCTATTGTATTGCACTGAATCTGGACTCCATTCTCAACGCACCTGCTTTACTTCATCTTTAGCATATCAAGGTAATGTAGAAACATATAGTGAAAAGTATGGCATACTATTTACTGTAAAACAGGTGCACCAGCAACAGTAGACTGAGATTCAGACAGCTGCATTACAGCTGCTTATAATTAAATTAAATGGACTCATATGTATATTAAGGTGGTGCAAATTTTCAGTTCATGAGCATGAATTGAATTGGCCACACTGCAATAGGAAATGGAAATTTGGGAGGATTCTGGGAAATGAAGTTCTCTTCCACCCTGGTCCATAAATGTTTATAAAACCTTCAAACAAGGTTGTCAAGCCAACATTCAAAATTTGTCTTGACAGACTTTCCCTTTTGTAGCTAAAACTCATGCTTATTTAAGTTTCTTTGAATTTCAAATAACTTTATTCTACTTCATTAAATTTCAATTTCAATTTTAATCAGTTCCTTTTTGCTGCATCATTTCAAATTAAGGAACTGGAAAACTGGAAAACATTCAGTTACAGAACTAAATGTTTTTCTAAATTAGTTTTAATAAATGGTCTTTTTGAACTGTTGGAGGGAGTTTTGAGTTTCAAAAGTAGATCAAGGTTTTTCTTTGATTTTTCTTTGCATGACCCCATTACATTACATTGGATATTATGAACGTCTAAGCAAGCATATCATTGGGAGTGAGAGAGAAGAAAGAGAGCGAGCATCGAGGGACAGTTTGTTTGCGATCATTTCACTCTGAACAACACCTTCTGCTGAGAATGATTAGATGAGTCCTCATATGGGACCAGTATGGAAATGAAAAAGAGAGGAGAGAGATGTCGAAGAAGGATATGTTTACACATGTGTGTGTATATAAATGTGTGTATATACCTTGTCAGACTCATTGACACACTTGAATTGCCAGTAATTACTGAAATGCAGTAATTGTTTATAGAACAAAAGAGTGATCTGAAACTCACACAAACAGACGTAGGCCATGTTTACACTTGGTATTAACATCTATTTGTCTCATATGAGTTTCTAAGTTAATGTTTGTGATTACATTTTATTGAAGGGAAGGTACCTGATTTCACTGGGGCCAAAGAAAATCTGGGATTAAATTTCAAATTAATTTAAAATGGAAACTTAAGTATTTTTAGTATCTTATAAGTATGCATTAGTATCTCAAATGGGACACTGGATGCCTATTTTCCAAGTTAGTATGATTCTTTAGGGTCTCCATGAAAATCTCTGCAAAATACTTAAAATTCCTCAATGGTCATGTGAAACAACATCCTTTTTACCTTGTCAAAGTCAGCTCTGTTCACAGCGATCTGTTCTGGTGCATGTCTCTTTAAATGATAATGAGCTACATTTTTTTTGTTTATTTGGTAGCAGGTTTCCATCAAAAATAACTAATCCAGTCCTCAGTGGCTCTGATGTTGGGAGAAAATGTAGACTCTTATGTTCACTTCTATAATCAAACTACAAAACACTTGCATTGCTTACAAAACATTGTCGTCGCTACAGCTGCTCAAGCGTGAAGAAAATGGTGGACAGTATATAACTGGTTGAGGATGGAAATGTGCTAAAACGGGATAGTCCGTCAGCGGTCGTGGGTGGGGCCTGAGAAATATGACATCATGTTACTCAGAACATTTAGGGGAATTAAAAATGGATTTTTATCATTGTAGGGTGGTTGTGTCCACACACTGTTAAGACACATTTACACTCTAAACATGCTGGGTTAAAAACAATCCGACTTGGGTTATTTGGCAACCCAGCGCTGGGTAAATATTGGACAGAACACATGCTGGGTCGTTTTGACCCAGCTGGTTGGGTTAAATGTTTTTACCATGCTAGGTTATTTTATTTAAGTCAACTATTGTTTAAAAAGTATTATATTGCTGGTTTAAAATGGACTGGAACTTATAAAAACACACACAGAATTACTAGAGGCAACAGCAATAATCAAAAGATTATTTATTAACATGTATTATTAAGCAAGAACACATGGACAAAATACAAGACAAATTTAATTTATTTGGGTGAATACAGCATAGTTTACAATATTACATACATTTAAACTCGATTAACAAACATTTAAGATATAAAAGTGTAACATTTAAAACTAGAATTTTAATTTTAGTGTATTCAACCGTTCTCTGTAATTGCTTTTTGTCGAAATAGCACTAATTCTCATGCTGCTGTGTCACCGAAATCTGAGCCGGTGCAAGGTTGCTGTTCGCCATGTTAACTGCGAACTTCAGACCTTGCGTTTCACTCACAGCTGAAAGATGCCATGACTGACTCTAAAAACTGCCCATAAACAGTACTGACATTAGAGAACATATTTTAAGAATAAACTTAGTACAATAACAAATAAAAAACATGTATTTTATGCAAGGCAAAAGTCATTTCCATCCTGCTTAAACAACCGCTGCTGACGCAGCTGACTTGACATCTCGTCCACATGTTGCGTTGCATAAAATAGTACAATTTACAGCACAGTAAAATGAACAAATCTTTCGCCGAAGAAGTGCAAACCGGTGGTGCTGAGAACCAGTCTTTCCTGTAGAGGACTTAAAATCCCGCACTCTGACTGACTGTAACTGTAAGTTTAAGTAAGACTGTAAGTAAAAATACTAAAAATAACCCCATAAAAATGACCCAACGGGCTGAACCCAGCATTTGGGTTAATAAAATAACCCAGCATTTTTTTAGAGTGTATATGCAAACATCATGTAAAAGTGAACTTCAAGGGTGCGTTAGTGCCCAAAAGGTACATATTTGAGGGTACTACTCCAGTTACAAGACTGCTTTCTGGAATACAAGTTGGTACAAATACAAATGTGGTAATGTGTTTTGGACCATGTCTTATACTTATACTTAGTACTGTACGACTTTAATCGGACAACCCGAGGGGAGTGTTAATAAACAGAGCCATAAATACAAAAACATGAACATGCAATGAAGTGTTCTAATATATAACACCATCATCAATGATGTCTTCATCTTTATCTTCACCTTCACAATCATCACTACTCTCCTTATTAGAATCAGACCCTGTGAACTCATTCCTTCCTAGAGGTTTAAAATCAATACTGTTGAAATTAAACTCTTGATTTTATGGTTTAAGCAGTTCAGACCTCCCTGAACCACCATCTCTGGACTTCTCAGATGAAATAATGATGTTTGAATCCCCCTCTTTTAAAAGCCTTAACTCCGTCTGAGCTGTGATTGAAGAAGTTTAGAATTCCCTTTTTAGTCTCCAAGGAATAGATTGATTTGTTTTTCATTGGTTGTTTTTCCATCGCTTTCCCCCTCTCGTTCGCACGGCTCACTTCCAAGTGTTTCTCCATTCCATTCCGATGTGAACAGAGCTTATCGTGGAGGCTTAAAGCTTTTACCGCCTCTTTGATCCCATGGGTCATATAATACTCAGGGTGAGGAGTAAACTCTTATTAGCGAAACCCTACCACAAACACAAACGCACTTGCCAAGACCATTTACAGGTTGCTGAAATCATTAAACAAGAGTAGCGAGAACAGAAAACTGTAACAACTATTCTGCACGCAGACTCTCTTCAAAGCCTGTAACTGTGAATCCAAGATGTTCAAACAGAGAACAAAAAGCCTCCCCTCTCCTAACTTTCTCAATCACTTCATTAAAAAAAAAAAAAAAAAGTGTCAGGTCCGGAATTTAATTAATTGCTGTAATTATGTATTTTGGACAACTTACTATTGAGTCACTCTCAGCTGCTTTTACATTTTTCAAATACCACTCAGCTTCTTGGCCACACCACATTAATTATGCTAATTAACCATTTTGACAGTTAATTTAAGATAATTAATAAAAATACTAATATTAGATGGCACACAATTGGAACAGAAGGGGAAAAAAAAGATTCTTGATGTGCACAGGAATGGAAAAAGAAAAAATGTCCTCTCCAAACTGGTTGACTCTTTATTTCGCATTCTCCGAGAGTTTTACTTTTCACTAACTCTTCAGTCCTCCCTCTTCTTATTAATGCTTGCATAAGAGACTTGAACCGGTTGAGGGCTGTCAGATAATAACCTTTCTTCTGACAGCATGCCTCAGCAACATAAGCAAAAATTTAAAAGTTCTATAAATGAAAAGCAAAGGAGGTCACCATAAATACAGAGCAATGCTCCGAAGTACATTAACATTGATTTTCTGATTACAGAGAGTCGTTCAGTGCCCTGATCTATAAAACTCAATCATAGCTCATGGCATCTGTATGTCTGCTTTTAAGAGGGTGGATTACATGTCCATTAATGAACCTGAGTGGAAGCTCTCAGACTGAGAGCTTCAGTTCCATTTGCACTACTGAAAGTTTCTCAGAGTTGTGAGTAAGTCTTTTTGTGAAGTTAGAGAACAGGCTTGATATAGCATTGTTGAGTCGGTGAGTGATGGTGACTGGCGCTCCTGTGAACCTCTTTGGCAGCGGTAGACTCATTTACGGCTGCTCTTTCCCTTTCTCTCTCTCTCTTTTATACTATTCTGCTGAATAGATGTGTGCCGTTGTGAGGAATTCATCACTGTCCCGTTCACACTCACAAATGTGAGCCACACACACAACGGAACAAACATACTTGTTTTCTTGTTTTCTCGAGCTTAGTAATGCTTTCAAC
>JAHKKF010494368.1:0-15783 GCA_019740295.1 Labeo calbasu | reverse complement strand
CAACCACTGAAATGTAAGATTTTGATACTTTTGCAAACAACATATTACAGTATACCTACAGGCCATGCCTTAGGTAACAGAAGAAAAAATAAGCTAACACACACACACACACACACACACACACACAAGAGGCCGAGAGGAAGATGTTTTAAATGAAGTGGTCCTCCTTGAGTAAGTGTTTTTGTTGTATTTTTGTGATTTTATAAATCTGTGTAGAAGGAAAACTCTTAAATTAGAAGAAATAAAAATTTAGATCCAACTTGGGCAGTAGTTCTCCTTTATTTAAGGTAGTCGTTTGTCTTATGATGTAAGACATTAAGAACGTGACACAAAGGATAACACTACAAAATTGAAACATGGAGAACTCTTCTGCTCACCAAGCCTGCATTTATTTGATCCAAAGTACAGCAAAAAAACTAAAATAAATATTTTTACTATTTAAAATAACTGTTTGTTGTAAAATGTGATTTATTCTTGTGGTTTCAAAGGTGATTTTTTAACAGCATTACTCCAGTCACGTGATTCTTCAGAGATCATTCTAATATTCTGATTTGCTGCTCCATTTATTATTATTATAATGTTTAAAACAGCTGAGTAGATTTCAGGTTTCTTTGATGAATAGACAGTTTAAAAGAACAGCATTTAACTGAAATAGAAATCTTTTGTAACATTATAAATGCCTTTATCATCACTTTGGATTAATTTAAAGCAGCCTTGCTAAATAAAAGTATTAATTTCAATGTTTTCTTTTTCAAAAAAAAAAAAAAAAGCTTTTGAATTCAGATAAATGCTGATCTTTGGATCAGTCTATTAATCAAAGAATCCTGAAAAAAGTACTCATAATAATAATAATAATAATAATAATAATAATAATAATAATAAATGTTTCTTGAACAGCAAATTAGCATATTTAAATAAACGATTTCTAATGGATCATGTAACACTGAAGACTGGAGTAATGATGCTGAAAATTTAGCTTTGAACACAGGAATAAATTACATTTTCAAATATATTTAAATAGAAAACAGTTATTTTGCATTGTAAAAATGTTTCACAGTATTAATGCTTTTGCTATTTTTTTATTTTTTTTTTGATCAAATAAATGCAGGTTTCATGAGCAGAAGAGAATTCTTGGAAAAAAAATAAATAAAAATCTTACGGTTCAAAAACTTTTGACTGGTAGTGTACTTTTTATTATTATTATTATTATTATTATTATTATTATTTTTACTTAAATATCTGTGAATTGCTTTTGCAAGTTTAATATGTTTTAACATATTACAGGTAATAAATACCTGATTGGTATTTGAACATAATGAAGGTGAAGCTGAATTGTGAATTTTAAAACATTCAGTGTTATTTTATTTATTTATAGTTAAATAATAAATAATTAAAGCATATAAAGTGGCTAAAAAAAAAATGGAAAAAAAAAAAAAAAAAAAAAAATTGCCATTTACCAAAATGACCATTTTCTTCTTTGGCTTGCTCACACGGGTGTCGATGACTGTAAAATTATTCATTGTAAAATTACTTTAAAACAATAATACATTATGAATAAGTGATAAAAAGCTTGACTGAAGTTATAGATAACAACAATACTTTCCCTACAAATGTATCACAATCGCCTCTCTCAATAGGATTTTACAGCTAAATCACAGGCTGTACGGCTTTAGCTGATAAATTCTGTCACAGATTTACGGATACATTACTGTTCTACATGCAGACGCTAAAGTACTCAGGCTCTGTGCTGGGGTTTTAAGAAACCTCTTAGAAAAACAGATGGAGGGAATGGTGGAAAGATAAACAAGAAGTTCTGTGGTGAAGGGGATTGTATGTGACCAAGGGGGGGCAGTGTGGAGGACAATGGGAGCGGGTGCAAACGCATGTGTTAAAGCAGAAGACATAATATTTAAGCCCATGTTCACCTCTGATGATGGACCCACTGTGTTTTTTCTTACACAAACCTACAGGCACTTTACTACAAGACTCAATGTGTCTTTCTAGCACACAAAAAATAAAAAGGATATAATCGTCGTCTCTAATGCACACAGGCAGAGGACAAGACTGGGAGGGTGGGACAGAAAGAATAAGAGTGGGAGTGAATAGAGCCCTGAGCCAAACACAAGAGGTCAGAGGTCACCTCACGCTCTGTATTAAAGTGCAGCTTAAGCTGGTTTAGAGAGAAACTCAGAAGCATTATAAACACACGGGCCACCAAAGAGTCGCACGGCACTTCAGAGGGACCAGACACAGAATAATAATCATGCCAGCTAAAGGACACAGACTATTTCTCAAGCGTAGACAGGATATCACAATTAAGGGCTGTACCTGCTGATATTGATGCAGTGGCTTCCAACACAGAATAAAATATACAAACATACAAGCACACACATAGCCAGCGTTTGTTGAGGAGGCCAGTGATACAGTACCTGTACAAAGCTAGAAACTGCAGTTGTTTTCTAATAAAAATGTCTATAGATAGATAGATATAGACTACCATTCTATAAATTTAAAGGTCAGTATGTTTTTTTTATTTCTTAGTCTCTTTTTGTCACCGCAAATACATTTATTTGATTAAAAATACAGAAAAAATGTATGTATATATACACAGTCGAAAAGTCAATAATAAGTGAAAATAAGGGGGATCATACAAAATGCATGTTATTTTTTTTATTTAGTACTGACCTTAATAAAATATTTCACATAAAAGACGTTTACATATAGTCCACAAGAGAAGATAACAGTTACATTTATAAAAATGTCCCTGTTCAAAAGTTTTCATACACTTGATTTTTAATATTGTGTTGTTACCTTAATGTTTTTTTTTTGTGATAGTTGTTCGTAAGTCCCTTGTTTGTCCTGAACAGTTAAACTGCCCGCTGTCCTTCAGAAAAATCCTTCAGGTCCCACAAACTATTTTGTTTTCAAGCATTTTTTTGTATTTTAACCCTTTCCAACAATGACTAAATGATTTTGAGATCCACCTTTTCACACTGAGGACAACTGAGAGACTCATATGCAACTATTACAGAAGGTTCAAACTCCCACTGATGCTCCAGAAGAAAAAAACAATGCATGAAGAGCCAGGGGTGTAAACTTTTGAACAGAATAGGATGTGTAAATTTTTCTTATTTTGCCTAAATATATATATATTTTTTCTTTTTTCCTTTTTTTTTCTTTTTGCACTGCTCTTCAGAAGCTACAGAAGATACTCACATGTTCCCCAGAAGACAAAATAAGTTAAGTATACCCTGATCTTCAAAAATCAAAAAGTTTTCACCCCCCGGCTCTTAATGCATAATTTTTCCTTCTGGAGCATCAGTGAGCGTTTGAACTTTCTGTAATAGTTGCATAGGAGTTCCTCAGTTGTGTTCATTGTGAAAAGATGGATCACAAAATCAAACAGTCATTGTTGGAAAGGGTTCAAATACACAAAAATGCTGAAAAACCAAATTTGTAGGACCTAAAGGATTTTTCTGGCAGTTTAACTGTTCAGGACAAACAAGGGACTCATGAACTATCACGAAAAAACAAAACCAAACAAAACAAAAAACACTGTGGATCATTCAAGCAACAGCACAGTATTAAGAATCAAGTGTATGTAAACTTTTGAACAGGTTAATTTCTATAAATATAACTATTATCTTCTCTTGTGGACTATATGTAAACATCTTTTATGTAAAATATATTATTCAGGTCAGTACTAAATAAAAAAATAACATGCATTTTGTATGATCCCTATTATGTTCACAGATTCTCAAAGGTGTATGTAAACTTTTGAGTTCACTTTTTAATTTAATGTGTCCTTGCTAAATAAATCATTAACTTCTTAAACAAAAAATGAATCAAATCAAATAAAAATAACACCTTACTGGCTCCAAACTATTGGCAGTATACATATATTATGTAGTTTATTTATCTATTTGAAGATCGTAACATGAGAAAGATTGTTATGCTATCCAGCTTGTCTTGGGGGTGTGCGTGTTTACGACTTAATACTTGTTTAGAGGGTTTAGTCTCATTCTTGTAATGTGTGGAAACGAATCTTCTAGGAATCTGGTTTAATCAAATCACATCCATCTGCTTTCACGACCAGCCTTTAACCTTTGATACTGTAAACACACAGGCACAATCTTCTCTCCAAATCATTGATTGCTGTCCTAAACTCTGCTGCATAGTTGACTATCAATTGACCCAGTGACCCACGGTCACATCCAGAGGAACTCAGTCAAACCCACAATTGCAAATGGCTTTGTCTGCATGCTAGTGTTTGGTCAGTGGCCAACAGAACACTTACTGAGAGTTTCGGTCTCTAAATGCTCACAGTGCAGCCCTCGATACCTGACAGTCTTTTTTTCCCCCTCTTTCTGTCTGTCTTTCCACACAGCTCTCTCTTCATTGTAATTCAATCACAGCAGAAATAAAGACAGGCAGAAAAAAGTGAGTGAGCATTCGTTGGAAAAACATTGTGGTATTCCAACAGCTATTTTACACATACACAGCCATTCCATCAGTACAATCAATCTGCACTTTAACTAAAGCCTTTTTCTTGGGCAAGTGATGCATTTCACAAACACTATGCTGATGCTTTTGTGAGTAACACAGCTCAAATAACATTCAACTGAATTGTTTCAAATGTCAGGCAGATAGGCACGACCTTCAATCTGCAATACGCCCTCTACAAACAAACACTTGCACGTGTAGCCGCTAAAAGTTTTTATTTCCATAATGCGCGCAACCGCACAGCTACAGTATATTTGTAATACTCATCAGCCAATTGTTCAGCTGTTCTCGACTTCTGAGGTTTCCTCAAATGCTCTTAACAATACCCGTGGAGATTGGCTTTTTTAATGTGGATAATAATTTTAACAAACTAATCCTAAACATAATGTAGCCTCGGATAGCAATGTTCTTATCGGACTCGTGACTTAATCTATCAGATCTTACCTTTAAGGAACAATGACATTGGCGGATAATAAAGTCAAATTCAAAAGACTGCAGCTACCTGATTAGTTCAAAGCACGCCGCCGCTTTGACACTCTGCCTCTCTCTCTGTCTCCAAAAGATGAATGAAAAGGTAGAGCACGATAAAAGACGTGAATCTAGCTCTGTTTGTCTTTTGTTTTAAACAAAAGTTCATAGAACATGGCTCCTTTTTTGTTACATCACAATGGTTCTGTACCGAGCGACAGAGAGTATTTTTACTTTTTCTTTATGGAGACAAAGAACAATGAGGAGTTTCATCTTTATTGTCGGGATGAATTTTTTTAACCTACTAACTGCCAACCTGTTATAGACTACATTTACTCTGCAATTAGGTTACAAACTTCAATTCCTCTTTTTGCTGAAAGCCTTGAGCGTTTCAGCTAGCTTGAGGCAACCAGTGTGTGCGATTGCATGTGTTTGTGTGTATTATAACTCAGCGCGTAGAGCAGATTTTGGCCTCTTTCTCAAAGCCAAGCACCATATGTCTGGAACCTTCTTCTTAGATGGACTATGAAAGGAAGGGTAGGGAAAACAAGTGGGTAATTGCAGAGTTGTTTATGCATTAATTTCCCTTTACAATGACAATAGACTGACCTAGTCTAAACCCGCAGCACTCCATTTGCTTGTGTTATGCAGAAATAAAGCATCTCCTGCATAAGTTGTTGTCAGGGAGATGGATGTCCTCAACGCGTCCAATAGGGGGAAGGAGGGAACGAGGGGGTGCTAGGCCGACTCTAAAGTCTGACAAATCCTGCTGCTGCTCCTTCGTAACGTTTTGATACGCTTTTACCAAAGTGGTTTAACAGAGCTCTGGGAGTTAATTGTTTGCTTTTCAACTTTCTTGCATGGCAAGCGTTTTTTGTAGTGGCTCGCATGCGGGGCGACTGCCAGACGGTTTCAGAGAGACAGGGAGAGACCAAGGGATCACGATGCAGCAAACTGTACATTCTGTGACTTCTCATAAAGGCCCAATTCTGTCAGTAGCTTTTGAGGGCTAATACACATTGCGCAGATTGCTTGGAAACAGTCCGTTGTTTGTCACATTCCTCTCCATCAGAAGCATCAAAGTTAACAGAACCATCGTTCCCAGTCTCATGACAGACGTGATGGACGTATATCATCTAATATAGACTCTAGTGGGCAAGGAAGGATGTGTTGGATTTGATTTCAATCCAGTGTTACCTCAATAGACAACATCAGCAGTCAGATCTAGTGAAAACATACTAGCTTGAATGTTCTTTCTTGATGAAGCGGCACTTATTTTTATTTAAAAAGTTGAAAATATGAATAATCTTGCATGTGCTCATGCTTGATGCTAATAGAAGTAGCATAAGTAACCTAATAAGTTTGTTGATGTGTAATTTGACAGCTAAATGTGTCTATGAGGAATAGAACTGCAGTCTGTTAAATCCCAGTGATTATGCCTACTTCTCTACAATGTGTGAAATAATATTTCCAAAGTCATAGTATTCATAAAACAGTAGGTGAAATGTATTCAGATCACCTACTACTGGTGAGAATCTGAAGTGATTTTGACACAGCTGATTTTGTAAATCATGTGGTGTTGACAAAATTGATGTATACTGATTTTATTCATGATACTATACAGAGTGTACTTTTTTGATGTTCACAAAGTTTGTTTCCCATCAAATGTAGTATTTACTCCGACATGATGAGATTTCAGATACACCTCAAGTTCACATGAGAATAGCTCACAAATGAAATCTCACCCTCATGTTGTTTCTAGCCTACATAACTTTTATTCTTGTAGGACCCTATGATATAAATTGTATTTTTTCCCCAAATTCAGTTTTATTTTTCCCCCCTCCAATTTTTTTCTTTCTTTTTTTTCACATTTTTTTTTTTTCTTGATTCTATATATATTTTTTTCTGTCTAGACAGTTTTAACAGTGAAAAAAAAGTGTTTTTTTGTTTATTAATTTTTATTTTTGTTTATTATGCTATTATGTTTTTATTGTGAGAGTTAGCTGTATTTTTAGTTATTTTTACTTAATCAAAATAACCCAACTGTAGTTCGATTGAGATTAATTGCAATGCAAAATGAAAAAACATACAAATTGTTACGTTATCTGTTATATGATTATTAGTTATCTGTTTTTGCAAAGTAACTCTTCAAATCTTAATCATAAAGCATGTCTGATTAATTGAAATCATTAAACATTTTTTTTTTACAATTTATGATTTGTAAAAAAAAAAAAAAAAAAAAAAAACACTAAAATTGAGTTTCATTTTTCCCAAATTCTGTTTGTTTTTTTTTTCTTTTTTTTCTTTTTTCCATTAATTGGATTATGTCAATGGTTTCATTACAATTTAATAATCAAAATCTAATTTATTTATTTATTTCAGAAATAATGTGTTGTGTATTTATATTTTTCTGTTTTTTTTTTTTTTTTATTATTATTTTTTTATTTATTTTTTTTTTTTCTGGTAAATTCCTTAGTTAAATTCGTTGTAATAGTAGTAATACCATTACAGTAAGTAATATATTTCTGTCAGTTTCTTTAAGTTAAACTGAACCTATCTTTAAGTTTTTGTTTGTACATATGACGATATATATTATGGTTGAAAACACCATCAGTGTCAGGCGCGCTTCAGTACGTGTGTAGTAAATGAAACCTGAAACACAGGTTCATATTTAAATAGTACTTTTGTGGCGTAATATTCACCGATACTAGTCTATATCACATTTTGATTTATGTGTATGACCTACTTTTGATTTATTCATCACAAATTGGGCAAATTCCATGACATTCCGCTTTACACAGTACATTCCAGTTTTATGACCGGATTCTGTGATTCCCTTTCCTTTTTTCACATCATTGAAATCATAGGGCCCTATTCTTGTCGATAGGGTCCACTGGTCTTCAAATGATCTTTTGTGTTATGCAGAAAACACAGCATGAACTTGAGTAAATGATGACAGAATTTTTTTTTTTCTTTAAAGGGATCATTTGTCACAAAAAATGAAATATTTGTAATTATTTATTCACCCTCGTGTTGTTCCAAACCTTTGTGAATTTCTTTATTCTGTTGAACACACACACACAAAAAGATATTTTGATGAAAGCTGGTAACCAAACAGTATTTTTTTCCATACTATGGCGACCCACAACTGTTTGGTTACCAGCATTCTTCACAACATCTTGCTTTGTGTTCAGCAGAAAAGGACAAAAAAAAGAATCTCACACAGCTTTGGAACAACTTGAGGGTTAGTGAACGATGACAGAATTTTCATTTTGTGGATTTTAATGTCCACATATTTTTAATGTTGCACTGGCTGAATGTTACTTAATGAATGCCACTTCCATCTATCCATCAGTCTTTCTGTCATTTAGTTCTTATTAAATACGGCGTCTGCTCTGACTGCACTCTGTTTCTTGCACTTCATTACTTACCGTGCAGAGCACACAGACAACACTTTGCTCCTTTTAATGAAAAACACCTTCTTTTTTTGGTGTTGAGAAGTCTTGGATATTCCTCCTGTGTCACCCGTTCATTCCCCGCAGCCATTTGATTGGCTAATAGGGGGAGTTTGCGGCGGTGCAGATTTAAGCTATTTGTCATGGCTGCGCTCTCCCAGACATGATTGATGCCCAGGCCGCTGGTGATGAGCTGCGGCTCCAATGATTCTTTATTAAAACGCTATCCAAGCTGACATTTACATATTAAAATTGTTACTTAGAGCAAATCTTCAGTGTGGAAACAACGGACTAACTGGTGGCGAACCGTATTGATCATTCTGACACTGCGCTTATGAATTTATGAGGGAGGTGAGGACAGTGGGACGAGGCGTCGGACTGAAATTGGAGTAGATGGTGTTATTGCACAGAGCTCTGGCCGCATGGTAGATGAAAGCTGTTATCAAAGCATGAAAGGAGGAAGAGAGGGTGGAAGAAAGAGAGAAAGCAATGAGCAGCCTATTCTTTTTCTTTGCTTTAGCAGAGGCTTAGTTTAAGTGCTGTTGGTAATAGCCTGGGTCAATACTGTTAGATCTGCCAGCCTCAGTAAGAGAAGTAATCAAGGCAATTGAGCTCACCTCCAATTGTTTGGCTCATGATCTCTTAAGTCAGGGAGCTTCTGACAATACCATTATTTTATGCAGAAGTCTTGGGTGGTTCAGAAGGTAGATTAAACTCTTGAATCCTGGCTGGTGCTAACCTGAGGTCCCGTTTGATTTTTGGGTACAGTTACCTTTTGCTTTGGTGCAGCACGATTCAAAGGCATATTCTCGTTTAAGCCATCCACATGCAGACATACACAACCAAAAAGTTACCTTATGCCCTTCTGAACCGATTGCAGCATTCTATAAAAAAGTCAAAACAAACATTTTCTGACTTGTTTTCAGTGTCTATACTTTTCTAAAATACATTTTATACCTGCAGTGTTCATAATTTTCACATTTATGCATTTGGCAGACAATTTAATCAAAAGCAACACTGGGGTCAGTAAGCACAATTTACCAGTGTTGGGCATGTTACTTTTTTTTTTTTTTTTTTTAAAAAGGTAATTAGTTATAGTTACTAGTTACTTCTCGAAAATAGTAACTGAGTTAGTTACATCATTATAAAAGTAACTAATTACCAGGGAAAGTAACTATTGTGCTGGCTATTGTGTTTTATATGTAAGCTTAATGGGACAGTTTTTTTTTTTTTTTTTAAATATCTGAAAGCACACATCAGTCAGTCAAGTGTTATAATATGATTTAGTTACAATATAACTTAGCATTTTGTCATTTAGTGTTTCTGTAAAAAGGGAGAAAAAAAATAAAATAAAAATAACACTGATAAGATAACAAAACTACTACTAACTCTACTAGTAATAACAATATAAAACGCACTAAGGATTAATGAGCTGCTGGGTTCATGAATATTAATCACTTTGTCTGTGTTCGCTCTGATTTGCTGAAATCAAAATAGGGACGATAATAGGTAATAGCCAGCCAAAGAGATTGCCGTTTGTGCATTAGTTCCGTCTGCTACCGGAGAAACCGGCAGTTCTTAAAAGTTGAAGAATTCCAAAAGGAACTTTTGACAGGAAAATACAACACAGAATTTTGTTTACATGTAGCATGTCAATTCTGTATGGTATATACGACTCTCTCGTTCTGTATTTGCATGCGAGACAAAGCGACGACTGGTCGTGTGCCTTCACACTAGAGTTTACGGTTTGTCAAAAACAGGTACGCTGCGCATCTATTTGAAGAACTAAAAAATACAATGATAATAATATTATAATAAATTATAACAAACAGGATCATGTGACACTGAAGACTAAAGTAATGGCCACTAAAAATTCAAATTTTAAAATATAATAAAATAGAAAACTCTTATTTTAAATTGTAATAATATTTCACAATATTACATTTTACTGTGTTTTTGGTCAAATAATTGACAAATTCTCTGCTGTTTTTGGCAGCATCGGTGAGTGTAAGAGACTTTTAAAAACATCACAAAACAAAAATAATAAATAAAAATCGTACTGACCCCAAACGTTTGATTGGTAGTGTGCATATATGTTTAATAATTAAAATTCTCTGGGAATCAAACACACATCATTAGCCTTGCTAGTGCCATCCTTTAATTTTTGAGCAACAGTAGTGTTATTTTAGCATTCAAAACGACGTTTCCCTGAAGCACAGCATTTTTTTCTAGGCCTTGGAGTTGGAGTTTGACCAGGTTGATGTGTCTTCTCAATGTTCAAATCAAACCTATGCCAATGTAAGGATTCATTATTTACAAACATGAAATGACAAAACAGACAAAAAGCGTCTAATTCTGTTCTCACTAATTAAATTCAGGAAACAAAGACCTCAGGAAACAGAGTCAGCCTGTGGAGCAACTCAATCACGCCACACGCTCTTCTTTTGTCTTTGTGTGTTATCCTGCCTTCTCTTCAATATATGTTGTGATTTGCATGTGCATTTTTTTCTTGGTAAAGAGCTTAAGTCGTCTGGATGGGGGAAGAGTATTTGTTAAGTGATCCCCATGGCCGTGGGCAAAGACCTAAATCTATTCTGACACGAGCTTAGCGTCTGTAATCCTATTATTCCCATCTGATCCTGGGCTCAAACACAAAAACAAGTCACATTTCTGCACAGAGTTGAAACATTGTCCTATTGTATTGCACTGAATCTGGACTCCATTCTCAACGCACCTGCTTTACTTCATCTTTAGCATATCAAGGTAATGTAGAAACATATAGTGAAAAGTATGGCATACTATTTACTGTAAAACAGGTGCACCAGCAACAGTAGACTGAGATTCAGACAGCTGCATTACAGCTGCTTATAATTAAATTAAATGGACTCATATGTATATTAAGGTGGTGCAAATTTTCAGTTCATGAGCATGAATTGAATTGGCCACACTGCAATAGGAAATGGAAATTTGGGAGGATTCTGGGAAATGAAGTTCTCTTCCACCCTGGTCCATAAATGTTTATAAAACCTTCAAACAAGGTTGTCAAGCCAACATTCAAAATTTGTCTTGACAGACTTTCCCTTTTGTAGCTAAAACTCATGCTTATTTAAGTTTCTTTGAATTTCAAATAACTTTATTCTACTTCATTAAATTTCAATTTCAATTTTAATCAGTTCCTTTTTGCTGCATCATTTCAAATTAAGGAACTGGAAAACTGGAAAACATTCAGTTACAGAACTAAATGTTTTTCTAAATTAGTTTTAATAAATGGTCTTTTTGAACTGTTGGAGGGAGTTTTGAGTTTCAAAAGTAGATCAAGGTTTTTCTTTGATTTTTCTTTGCATGACCCCATTACATTACATTGGATATTATGAACGTCTAAGCAAGCATATCATTGGGAGTGAGAGAGAAGAAAGAGAGCGAGCATCGAGGGACAGTTTGTTTGCGATCATTTCACTCTGAACAACACCTTCTGCTGAGAATGATTAGATGAGTCCTCATATGGGACCAGTATGGAAATGAAAAAGAGAGGAGAGAGATGTCGAAGAAGGATATGTTTACACATGTGTGTGTATATAAATGTGTGTATATACCTTGTCAGACTCATTGACACACTTGAATTGCCAGTAATTACTGAAATGCAGTAATTGTTTATAGAACAAAAGAGTGATCTGAAACTCACACAAACAGACGTAGGCCATGTTTACACTTGGTATTAACATCTATTTGTCTCATATGAGTTTCTAAGTTAATGTTTGTGATTACATTTTATTGAAGGGAAGGTACCTGATTTCACTGGGGCCAAAGAAAATCTGGGATTAAATTTCAAATTAATTTAAAATGGAAACTTAAGTATTTTTAGTATCTTATAAGTATGCATTAGTATCTCAAATGGGACACTGGATGCCTATTTTCCAAGTTAGTATGATTCTTTAGGGTCTCCATGAAAATCTCTGCAAAATACTTAAAATTCCTCAATGGTCATGTGAAACAACATCCTTTTTACCTTGTCAAAGTCAGCTCTGTTCACAGCGATCTGTTCTGGTGCATGTCTCTTTAAATGATAATGAGCTACATTTTTTTTGTTTATTTGGTAGCAGGTTTCCATCAAAAATAACTAATCCAGTCCTCAGTGGCTCTGATGTTGGGAGAAAATGTAGACTCTTATGTTCACTTCTATAATCAAACTACAAAACACTTGCATTGCTTACAAAACATTGTCGTCGCTACAGCTGCTCAAGCGTGAAGAAAATGGTGGACAGTATATAACTGGTTGAGGATGGAAATGTGCTAAAACGGGATAGTCCGTCAGCGGTCGTGGGTGGGGCCTGAGAAATATGACATCATGTTACTCAGAACATTTAGGGGAATTAAAAATGGATTTTTATCATTGTAGGGTGGTTGTGTCCACACACTGTTAAGACACATTTACACTCTAAACATGCTGGGTTAAAAACAATCCGACTTGGGTTATTTGGCAACCCAGCGCTGGGTAAATATTGGACAGAACACATGCTGGGTCGTTTTGACCCAGCTGGTTGGGTTAAATGTTTTTACCATGCTAGGTTATTTTATTTAAGTCAACTATTGTTTAAAAAGTATTATATTGCTGGTTTAAAATGGACTGGAACTTATAAAAACACACACAGAATTACTAGAGGCAACAGCAATAATCAAAAGATTATTTATTAACATGTATTATTAAGCAAGAACACATGGACAAAATACAAGACAAATTTAATTTATTTGGGTGAATACAGCATAGTTTACAATATTACATACATTTAAACTCGATTAACAAACATTTAAGATATAAAAGTGTAACATTTAAAACTAGAATTTTAATTTTAGTGTATTCAACCGTTCTCTGTAATTGCTTTTTGTCGAAATAGCACTAATTCTCATGCTGCTGTGTCACCGAAATCTGAGCCGGTGCAAGGTTGCTGTTCGCCATGTTAACTGCGAACTTCAGACCTTGCGTTTCACTCACAGCTGAAAGATGCCATGACTGACTCTAAAAACTGCCCATAAACAGTACTGACATTAGAGAACATATTTTAAGAATAAACTTAGTACAATAACAAATAAAAAACATGTATTTTATGCAAGGCAAAAGTCATTTCCATCCTGCTTAAACAACCGCTGCTGACGCAGCTGACTTGACATCTCGTCCACATGTTGCGTTGCATAAAATAGTACAATTTACAGCACAGTAAAATGAACAAATCTTTCGCCGAAGAAGTGCAAACCGGTGGTGCTGAGAACCAGTCTTTCCTGTAGAGGACTTAAAATCCCGCACTCTGACTGACTGTAACTGTAAGTTTAAGTAAGACTGTAAGTAAAAATACTAAAAATAACCCCATAAAAATGACCCAACGGGCTGAACCCAGCATTTGGGTTAATAAAATAACCCAGCATTTTTTTAGAGTGTATATGCAAACATCATGTAAAAGTGAACTTCAAGGGTGCGTTAGTGCCCAAAAGGTACATATTTGAGGGTACTACTCCAGTTACAAGACTGCTTTCTGGAATACAAGTTGGTACAAATACAAATGTGGTAATGTGTTTTGGACCATGTCTTATACTTATACTTAGTACTGTACGACTTTAATCGGACAACCCGAGGGGAGTGTTAATAAACAGAGCCATAAATACAAAAACATGAACATGCAATGAAGTGTTCTAATATATAACACCATCATCAATGATGTCTTCATCTTTATCTTCACCTTCACAATCATCACTACTCTCCTTATTAGAATCAGACCCTGTGAACTCATTCCTTCCTAGAGGTTTAAAATCAATACTGTTGAAATTAAACTCTTGATTTTATGGTTTAAGCAGTTCAGACCTCCCTGAACCACCATCTCTGGACTTCTCAGATGAAATAATGATGTTTGAATCCCCCTCTTTTAAAAGCCTTAACTCCGTCTGAGCTGTGATTGAAGAAGTTTAGAATTCCCTTTTTAGTCTCCAAGGAATAGATTGATTTGTTTTTCATTGGTTGTTTTTCCATCGCTTTCCCCCTCTCGTTCGCACGGCTCACTTCCAAGTGTTTCTCCATTCCATTCCGATGTGAACAGAGCTTATCGTGGAGGCTTAAAGCTTTTACCGCCTCTTTGATCCCATGGGTCATATAATACTCAGGGTGAGGAGTAAACTCTTATTAGCGAAACCCTACCACAAACACAAACGCACTTGCCAAGACCATTTACAGGTTGCTGAAATCATTAAACAAGAGTAGCGAGAACAGAAAACTGTAACAACTATTCTGCACGCAGACTCTCTTCAAAGCCTGTAACTGTGAATCCAAGATGTTCAAACAGAGAACAAAAAGCCTCCCCTCTCCTAACTTTCTCAATCACTTCATTAAAAAAAAAAAAAAAAAGTGTCAGGTCCGGAATTTAATTAATTGCTGTAATTATGTATTTTGGACAACTTACTATTGAGTCACTCTCAGCTGCTTTTACATTTTTCAAATACCACTCAGCTTCTTGGCCACACCACATTAATTATGCTAATTAACCATTTTGACAGTTAATTTAAGATAATTAATAAAAATACTAATATTAGATGGCACACAATTGGAACAGAAGGGGAAAAAAAAGATTCTTGATGTGCACAGGAATGGAAAAAGAAAAAATGTCCTCTCCAAACTGGTTGACTCTTTATTTCGCATTCTCCGAGAGTTTTACTTTTCACTAACTCTTCAGTCCTCCCTCTTCTTATTAATGCTTGCATAAGAGACTTGAACCGGTTGAGGGCTGTCAGATAATAACCTTTCTTCTGACAGCATGCCTCAGCAACATAAGCAAAAATTTAAAAGTTCTATAAATGAAAAGCAAAGGAGGTCACCATAAATACAGAGCAATGCTCCGAAGTACATTAACATTGATTTTCTGATTACAGAGAGTCGTTCAGTGCCCTGATCTATAAAACTCAATCATAGCTCATGGCATCTGTATGTCTGCTTTTAAGAGGGTGGATTACATGTCCATTAATGAACCTGAGTGGAAGCTCTCAGACTGAGAGCTTCAGTTCCATTTGCACTACTGAAAGTTTCTCAGAGTTGTGAGTAAGTCTTTTTGTGAAGTTAGAGAACAGGCTTGATATAGCATTGTTGAGTCGGTGAGTGATGGTGACTGGCGCTCCTGTGAACCTCTTTGGCAGCGGTAGACTCATTTACGGCTGCTCTTTCCCTTTCTCTCTCTCTCTTTTATACTATTCTGCTGAATAGATGTGTGCCGTTGTGAGGAATTCATCACTGTCCCGTTCACACTCACAAATGTGAGCCACACACACAACGGAACAAACATACTTGTTTTCTTGTTTTCTCGAGCTTAGTAATGCTTTCAAC
>JAHKKF010494367.1:0-22182 GCA_019740295.1 Labeo calbasu | reverse complement strand
AAAAAAAAAAACAGGTGAAATTATTAAAATAATAATTTGGGAACCCTTGGTTCTTAATACTGTGTGTGGTTATTATGATGATCTATGACTGTTTTTTGTTTTTTGTTGGCTGTTTATGAGTCCTTAGTTAAACTGAGCACTGTTCTTCAGAAAATAACATGCATTTTGTATGATCTCTCTAATTTAGTTACTTTTGCATAAAACTGTATTTCCTAAAGAATGATTTTATATGTATTTTATGCTGACATTGTTTCCAGGTACAAGGAGCATAAAAAGGCATAATGGTACAAGCAAGTCAAGAAGAAGTCATATATATAAAAGCAATTTATTTAGCATAGCCAACTGTATATTCACACACTACCCACCTAGTTCCCTTTTATTACAACAGCTGTACTATTATTTCTAACAGCATATCTCAGACGTGAGAAACCTGTTGTTCATGGAGCGACGCTTCATTTGAAGGACCATCCATAGATCACAGTTCATAACAATCTATCAAACCCTAACTGCACCACAGTCACAAAGAATAAAGATGTTGACATTAGTTCTCAGCGGATGAAGCGGAGACTAAACAGAGGCGGTTTTTAGAGTCATTCATCAGATGAATAAACATTCACACTTTTGATGTATAACCTTGTGCCGCCCTGTAATGGAAAAGTGATCATCAAGCAGAAAGTTTGTGAGTGAGCACTGCATCGACTTTAAGTATTTCTTTTTCTTTTTCTGTTTTCTCTGCCCTTCCTACCGCTCTCCCTCCCATCTCTTCTTTGAGAGGTTTCTTGCCAGAGCTGTGCAGGGGTTGAAGTGGATGATGAAGAGGCTGAGCAGGGGGCCTGGCAGCGCTGCATCCCACACAGACGCCTCTCTTGTGGGCATGCCGAGAGAGACATGGCCCCCCGGATGGAAGGTTGCTGGCAGTCTGGAGCCGGAACTGCAGAGGGAAAAGGCTCATTCATTAATCTGCCTTACCACCTTCTATGTACCTGTCTTTTTTTTCTCCCCTCATCTATTTTCCCTCTTTCTTTACTCTAAATGTGTTTCTTAAAGGGATAATTCACCCCAAAATGAAAACTAAGCTTTTATTTACTCACCTTCATATTGTTGCAGACCTGTATGACTTAATTTCTTCCACAAAAAAAGAGTCCACATGAGTCTGAACGATACATTACTAGCCATAAAATAGCTTTGTGTGAAGAACAGAACTGCTCTCCTTGGTATCTTCATAGGAGTTCGTGAAAGAGTAGCAGCGTTACCCGATTTGTGAACAAATTGCTCTTCTGCATTGGTATTTTTGGTTGTTCTGCTTCATTAAACAGGTCTGAATGATTCATTCACAAAGCGAACTGATCCGGTTCACAAATTCAACTCAATGGCTCAACGATCTAAAATTGCAAGGATAAAAAAAAGATGCATGGTTTTGGAGCAAATAAATGATGACACTATTTCATTTCTGGGTGAACTATCCCTTTCAAGTCCCATTTTAAGGCTTTTTCTATGAAGTCACGCTTCATTTTGTTTCAGAGTCATTCTTACCTAATAAATCTCTCCTTCTCTGCCTTTCTCACCTCCTTGCTCTACCACCAACACCATTCACTCTTTCTCCATGTGGGGGTGCGCTGACAGATCCTAGGCTGAACGGAAACGAGCATGTCCATCCATCCTCGCCTTTCTTGCTTCCTCCCTCATCTTGTGTCTCTCTTCCCTCTGTCCTCTCTGTTTTTTTTTTTTTTTTCTTCTTTCAGGTGTGCTGGGCTTCTTGGCATTTCCTCTTTCTTATCGCAGGAGGCAGGCAGGAGTCATGGGCAAACAACACGCATCATTACCTGTGTGAGTAAAGTGGTCGGGTCCTGGCACCTTCAACCGTTGTAGAATAGCTAATGCTTTCTGGAACCTTCCACCTGGCTCTGTACCAGCCCAGAGGTAATTTAGGGGTTCACCCATCGCAGATAGCTCAGATAACTGAACATTTATTTGCCTTCTTGACTCCAAAAAACATATAGTCTAGGGTATGTCTAGAAAGCCATCTTGAGACCCCCAGTAGCTCACCTATACATGTCAAGGTTTTTTTCTCTCTCTCTCTTTTGCTCACCAAGCCTGCATTTATTTGATCCAAAATACAGCAAAAGCAGTAATATTGTGAAATATTTATGCTATTTTAATATATTTTAAAATGTAATTTATTTTAACTAAATTTTCAGCATCATTACTCCAATCAGTGCCACATGATCCTTCAGAAATCATTCTAATATGTTGATTTGCTTTCAATAAACATTTTTTTTATTATTATGATTATCAATATTTAAAACAATTGAGTGCATTTTTTCAGGATTCTTGGACGAATAGAAAGATCCAAAGATCAGCATTTATCTGAAATAAAAAGATTTTGTAACATTATACACTATACCATTCAAAAGCTTGGAGTCAGGCTTGTTTTTTCTTTTGAGAAATTATAGAAATACTTTTATTTAGCAAGGATGCTTTATATTGATCAATAGTGATGATAAAGACATTTATAATGATACAAAAGATTTCTATTTCAGATAAATGCTGTTCTTCCGATCTTTCTATTCATTAAAGAAACCTGAAACAAATCCACTAAGCTGTTTTCTACATAATAATAATTATTATAAATGTTTTTGAGCAGCAAATCAGAATATTCAAATGATTTCTGAAGAATTGTGACCTGAGTAATGATGCTAAAATTCAGCTTTGAAATCACAGAAATAAATTAAAATATATTCAGATTGAAAACAGTTATTTTGAATAGTAAAAATATTTCAAAATTTTACTGTTTTTGACATGAAACCATGAAAGCATGAAAGCAGAACTTTTGACTGGTAGTATATATGTACATGTGTGTGTGTGTGTGTGTGTGTACCTGGTATTTATGACGTTATGGGTCCCCACAAGGATAGTAATACCAGTAAATTTTGACCTTGTGGGGACATCTGTGAGGTTCCCATGAGGAAACAGGCTTATAAATCATGCAGAATGAGTTTTTTTGATAAAGTAAAACTGTGCACAATTTCCTGTGAGGGCTAGGTTTAGGTTTAGGGTAGGTGTAGGGCGATAGAAAATACGGTTTGTACAGTATAAAAACCATTATGCCTGGGGAATGTCCCCAATAAAACATGGAAACAAAACGTGTGTGTGTGTGTGTCTGTGTGTTTAAAAGAATACAAAGAATAGCTATTACAAAAATGAAATCCTGTCATTATTTACTCACATGATGTCATTCCAAACCCATATGCTGTTGTTATTTTTGTCAAAAAAGAAGTATATTGAATATGCATAAACTACACACTGTAGCAGGTTTAACTTTAAAAGCAGTCCTGTTACTTTAAAACCTAAGGCACATGATGCTGATTTGAAACATTTTCTCACAACTCTATGTGGTCACTTATGACTCATTTTTTTGCATTTTGACATAACTTTGTGTGTGTTTTTTGTCTGTGAAAGAGAACTCAATGTGCTACTGGTGCGCTGTCTGAAGCATCTTTCTGTGCACATGTGTTGGATGCTGGTGTTTACAGAGAGGTGCGACACAGTACCGAATTAAGTTCTCTTTGGCATCTTATCGTGTTTGATGTTTGATAGCGTGTACATAAAGTATTCTGTAACACTAGCCAAAGGATGCCAGGAAAAAAAAACAATGCTGCATTAATTGCCTTAAATATTTTTAATGTGTAAAACTGATATAAATTAATTGCACAATTAACGCCTTGTATATTTGTGAGTCACATGTTATTTTGAGTCACATGGTGTTTTGAATCACGTGATGTTTTGGTAAGCACATGGCACTCAAAAAAAAAAAAAAAAAAAAAAAAAGGCAAGATGGCCACAAGGATATTTTGTACAATTTGAGTAGATTGTCGTTTAACAGGATACCTTGGGATTTGAAGATTTGCTACCAAAAGACGTCCTACCTTGGGATATACAGACATCGTTTGGAAGTTTGCTGGATGGTTACAGAGAAAACTGCTGATGGTCCGGACTGGGGAGAGCAGATGATTTGTCTGACTGACTGGACAAGACAAATAGGTATTGCTGTTTTATACTATGTATTTTGGTGGGTTTGTCAGCTGGGTTTTCAATTTTTTCGATCTGCAGATTTAACTGATTTCTGTCAATCCTTGATTGAATGGACTTGAGACTTGATTGCACATGGACTGATTTATAAACTGATATTTTGAACAGTGAACCATTTCAAGAATTGTTTGTTTGAATTACAAACAAATAAGTAAGTAAGTAAGTAAGTAATTGCGTAAATAAATAACTGTTAACTCAAGTAATTGAAGTTAGACTACATTTGGCTCTCAAGGAAAAAATATTTACCTCAAGAATCTATCTCTATTTCTTTTTATGGCATTACCTAATTTTAAATAAATAAATAAATAAATAAATAAACTCTTAACTGTTAACTCAAGTAATTGAAGTTAAAATGCATTTGGAACTAAAAGCAAAAATATTTACCTCAAGAATCTATTTCTTTTCATGGCATTACCTAATTTTAAATATCAATAAAAAAAAAAAATAAAATAAAATAAATAAATAAATAAATAATATAAAATCAATAATATTAATAATAATAAGATATTGTTAAATATAAATTTTAAATAATATTTTGACTTTAATAAAACCAGTTACTTTGGATGTTAACTTAATTGCATTTAAAATATTTATATAATAATAATAATAATAATAATAATAATAATAATAATAATAATTACAATGTAGGCTGGTAATTCTGAAACCTTTTTACTTCATTGTCCACAATATTCAAAGACCCCTGATTCTTTATTTATTTTATTTTATTTTATTTTATTTTATTTTATTTTATTTTATTTTATTTTATTTTATTTTATTTTATTTTATTATTATTTTTTTTTTTTTCATTTGTTCGTGACATACTGGATAAGGATTGATAAATAAATAATAAATAAATAAATAAACTCACAATTTCTACATGATGCAGTATCTTAGAGCTTGGCATAACTAGAAAAATGCTGATTCATTAGAAAAATGCCAGTGGAGTTACACGATTTTAACAAATTACATGACTTTTCCAGGTCTGGAAACATTTTTAAAACAAAATTAGGCTCATATATGCAGTGCGAACCCTGGTTATTCAAAGATAAAAAGAGTTGTTCTTGAAGTGGTGAATTAATTTTCTGTATTTCTTAGTTGTTAAACTTATTTCAGTGCTTGTTTTGGCTCATTTTAAATAATCTTGAGGCCACCTTGGGCCCAAGCCTCCTTGTTGAAAACCACTGGTGTAGGCACATTTACAAGATGTTTTACTTACTGGCCAAGAAGAACATTGCGCAATGCAGCATTGTGCTCGATTTTATTTGTGTCATTATTTGTAAATGCGTTTAAACATGTATTTTTATCACTTTCATCTTATGAACCACTTTCTTTTTAAACCATATAGAATCTAAAGTTGCAACACTTCAAAACTGTATTTTGCAGTAGTTGAGTGTAATAGGAGAAATCTGTAATTTAGAGCGACTAGCTCACATGCATTTATCACTCAAGGTGAAATGCATTTACTTTCAAATGCCAGTAACTCAATCACTCAGAAAATAGACACAGGACCACAATCTCACGCAGCGTTCACACGCAGACAAGCTGCTAATTACAGAGCTAACGACACAACACACAGAGCTTCTCGCAGGTGTGGCTTCCAGTTTACCTCGTCCCCACACAGATGCACCTAGAGCAGGGGTGCTCAACCCTGTTCCTGGAGATCTACCTTCCTGCAGAGTTCAGCTCCAACCCTGATCAAACACACCTGTGTGTCTCCAGGAACAGGGCTGGGCACCCCTGACCTAGAGGAACGAACACTTTTGTGCAAAGATTGCACTTATCAAAGCATTGAAGATGTTACTGATGTATTTTTTTTTTTCTTCTTCTTCTTTTTCAAATTTCTACTTTCAATAGTTCCTATTGAATGCATATTGCAAATATGAGCTCAATTCTAGAAAGATACTTTTTTTTCTTAGGAGAAACATCTGAGAAGCAGGAGACTAAGGCAAAAGTCTCTGATCTTCATAACTGCAAAGCTGACATTTCTGCAGGTCGTTGCAATCTGAAGGTTTAGAAGTTTCCTGAAGGGCCCTTTGCGTCTTTGAGCAATTTGTGGTACTTGGTTGTTTGCTGCAGATTATATTTACAGTTTTTTCTGATTTGAAGAGGATCTCTTCATCTCTGCAATTGGGCGACCGTGCCAAAAGGAGGATTAAGGAGTAGCTGTGAGTGAAGTTAAGCAGAAAGAGTTGCGGTCGCTTGATGGGGAGTTTTAATTGCATGCCATTTTTTTCTATCTGTCTGTAACCTTTCATAGCTCTAATTAGTCAACAGGTTCAATCTCATCCTTGCTGTAATCACCCTTAAAGCCTGTCTCTGCCCACTCTTTTAACACTGTGATGTAACAGATAGCAAGTTAGAAAGCAGACTAGGGGCTACATGTGATGTGTGTTGGTGTGTGTGGGTAAATCTAGCTAAATTTAGATGGCCCAAATATAACTCAACCAAGATTTTAAAAAGTTTGTGGAGTTTTAAAACACCCACATTTCTAAGTTGATGGCTTTTAGGGGGTAAATTAAATTGTAAATTACACATAGAAAATTGAAAATGTTCTATTCACTTTAAAAAGAAAAAAATCTACGTTTAAAGGTGAAATGTAAATTTAGAGCCACATATGTATTAACTATGCAAACTGATGATATGCTTGGCTACCATTAACCAAATACAAGGACACAAAGGTGACCGGACCTATTTTCTGGTGATTGTCCACATTTTTGTTGGCCTTTATTCCCAGCTGGGGCTGCTCTTGCAATTGTCTGTTTGTTTTATATGAAACCTAATGCTCTCTATATGCTAATAAACAACACATCATATTAGCATCACTTACAGTGCAAGTAAATAATTAAAAATGACCAAATTGTTCCCCCTCTATATTTGATATTCTTGCTTCACCGCTCTGTTTGTTCTTAGGATGACAAAAGTTATAAAAGTTACATTTTTAGGCTGGTCTACCTCAACAGTCTAACAGCGCTCAATGTCAAAATGATTGAGATGGCCAGTCAAATCAAAGAAGGCTGTTTACAGAAGCTTTTGACACTTCAGGTTTAACAATGAAACAGTGAGTAAGTAGCTAAACATTTAATATGTCATAACTGTTTCATAATAAAAAATGTCATTCATGATTATGTGAATAACGTGATTCATGATTTAATTAAAAACAAGACAGAAAACATTTTGCTGTTTTGCATTTTAGGCATATTAGGCATATGTGCGGTGTAAATAAGAAAAATGCACACATCTTCATTATGTTCAAAAGTTTACACTCCTGGTTCTTAATGCATCGGTTTTCCTTCTAGAGCATCAGTGAATATTTAAACCTTCTGTAATAGCTGCATATGAGTCCCTGAGTTGTCCTCAGTGTGAAAAGATGGATCTCAAAATCATACAGTCATTGTTGGGAAGGGTTCAGATACACAAAAATGCTTAAAAACCAAAGAATTTGTGGGAAAAATACAGTATTAAAAATCAAGCATATGTAAACTTTTGAACAGGGACATTTTTATAAATTCAACTATTATTTTCTCTTCTGGACTCTGTGTAAACGTCTTTTAATAGGATATATCATATTTAGGTCAGTGCTAAAAAAAAATAAATAAACAACCAAATTTTGTATGATCCCTCTTATTTTGGTAAAATAATTAACTTTTCGCAGATTCTGCAAGGTGTATGTAAACTTTTGACCTCAACTGTAAATAAATAAATAAATAAACTGTTGAAAAATGATTACAGCCTTGATTCCATTTACCATTATATATAGACACTTGTGCAAAGATATTTCTGCACACACTGTTAACGGGGATAAGAACATCCCATTACAACACCTAAAACGTTTGTTTTCTCAAGCGCAAGTAATGTCCCCAGTTTCCATTTCAGAAATCTGGTCACTGTAGACTGTGCTAGTGGATTTGTTCCTCATTTGTGATGAGCAAATCGATTGGCTGATTCTGCTGTGTGTACTGCAGCTTCAGCTCATTGGCTCAAAGTCACGCGCCACTGGTTGACACCACTCGGGGGCATCATCAATTTTGCAAATTAGCTAATTTGTTAACTGAGTGAGACCTATAGATTGGACATTTAGATTTAACTTATGACATAATATTAATCCTTCAAAATATTTAATGAAACCTAGCATAACGATGTAAAATTTAAAACGCCACTTCAAAATCATTTACACTAGATCAGTATTTAGCATCATTATAGACCTAAATGTGTACATATGCATGTATGTTTATGTGTGCATGCATTATTGGGTGACCAGATTGGTGCATAATCATGTTTGTGCGACTGAAGTAAACACTTGCGATTTGTTGCGTCAGCGTGTGTGTGTGTATAGACAGGGATCAGCTGGCAGTATCTTGCATTATAAACAGTAGGTCACATGGCGTTGGGTGGGTATCAGGTAGAGGCTTTCCCTGAGGACATCATTAAGACAACACCGCCTAAACCAGCAGCCTGAGCAAATCTCCTAGTAACTTCCAGGAAACCCTCTCTAGAGCAGTGAGGATATGCCAGGCCAAAAGAACTCAACAGTACCTCTGGGATGTTCCTCTAGGAAATCAGCACATCTGCTGGACATTGTGCTGGACAACTTTCATATTTTGCATCCACGTTCTCCGATGACTCAGAAAAATCTGTTAGTGCAGTGTATTTTTTTTTTTTTTTTTTTGATAAATTATGTATTAGGCTTGAGAAGCTGTGGACTGTAGGAAAGTGATTAGTTTATGTTCAACAATATGGGAATAAAACAAAAATTATATAGACTTTTGACTTCCAAATGACTTACTATATATATATATATATATATATATATAATTGTTTGTATTATTGTTGTTGCTGAGCTTGTTCTTATCCTTTTTCCATCACATATAAGATTGGAAAGGCATTTATTTTTAATAAAAATGAAGGAAATATAGAAATATGCAAAAAGTAGAAATAGTATCTCATGGGTATGTAATAATAAAGTGTTTATTGGGTAGGGTTAGGGGTAGGTGTAGAGAGGCTTTATTGTCTCAATAAGGAAATATCCCTTTATTAATTTTTAATAAAAATGATAATTTACGCTCAATAATATCATTGCATACTTTTTTATAATGTACTACAATACTGAGGTGCAAATATCTGCCACTATTTGTGTTAATTATAAATTTCATCTCACTACTATTTACATTTACTGCAAAGAAAATAGCCTATTTTAAAATAAAAGTAAGAGTAAATAGAATCTACTATCATTTGAACTTGGTGTGAATAGAATCTATCTAGCTTATCTTTAAATAAAATACTGCTATTTTCACTTAGTGTAAATGGCTGGTGATATATATATGCAGTACAGCCCAAAAACTGATTATTGAAAATAAATAAATAAATAAAAATGTGTGTAATGTACTTTTTAAAAAGCTAGGGAATTATTTTAAGTCAGAAATTGCTAGTACATTTCACAAAGAATTTAAAAATAACATTGAATTAAACATTAAATTCTGAAGTAGAAAGACTGAAATACTATTTTCTTGTCAGACACATTCAAACAATCATTTCATTTAAACTTTGTACTCATTGTCTAATAATTCAGTGGTGATACAGTGATTACGACAATCAAAATTAGCATCGCTGCCATACTTCTTGACAGAGGGAGCGTATGTGCGTATGCAAAGACGTGATAGATCAACACTCTGTGATTCTACAAGTGTGACATTAAGTTGGAACATCTGACTCAGGGTTGGATGATAATTGGCCCACACTTTTCCCACCATATTTGTCATTACGCTTACACCACAAGTCTTCAACCTCCCAAGACTATGGAGTCACAGTCAGTCCAAAATGAACAGAAGTTTTAGTCTAGTTACATGCAGGCTGGGTGAGAACATCTCACAGTTTGATGAAAGCAAGCTGTAGTGAGTGGGAAATGAGAAATGAGAAAATGAGAAAGCATCTTCCTCCTACCTCGTGTCCATCACCCAAGTTCATCCAAGAACTTGTTTCGCGGACAATGCCATCATCTGCCACGCCTGACATCATTTACGTAAACAAGCTCAACCTACGCAAATAAAATAGAACACAATGTCAGTCTAAATGGGTCACTGCAAACTATTTTCATGAGTTATTTACGTAAACTTGACTAATCAGGTTTTATAGAACAGAGGGTGTGGGTTGTAGTCATTTTTTTTGTCCGTTAAAAAGAGAGTCGGGACATTTGTGAAGGCGGAGATGTGGTTTTATTTAAGGTCGAAAGTGCAGAGGGAGTTTAATGTGTTGTGTCGGGATGTCCTCATCCTGATATACTTGTGTGCGGAAGCATGTTTGCACAAGAGTCTATATGTTTGGACAGGTCTGGGTTGAGTTCACACAAACACACACACACAAATATTTGTGTGCTTTGATTCATCTTGCCTCCTCTCATCAACTGTTGCCAGCTTTAAAACACACCTGAGAGTCAAAATGGCTGCAGTCATAACAATAACAGCGTCAACGCGACAGCTCACACCGGCAACTCTGTTTGGCATCTGTTACAGCAAATTACATCAGCAATACCACACCATTACCTGAGCTCTTACCAGCACATAACAACAGCCAGTAGGGAACTTGTGTGTGTGTGTATATGTGTGTATGTGTGTGTGTGTCTTCCAACCCCCAGACACCTGCCACTCTGGCTCACAATCATAGCTTGCAACTGAAACTGCTGTTCTCAGTCATAGATGGAGCAAGTAAACCATTTTCACAGTATGTAAAGAGCCTGCTGGCGTTGTAGACCATGTACGCTCAATGACCAAAAATAGCATAACTTGGTTTCCATTCACACATGCATACGTTAGCATGCCTGCTAATGTCTCTTGCCCTTGTTCTGCGTCCACTTCAGCAACATAGGGTCAAAAAGACAGAAAAAAAAACCTTGATGAGGGACACAAAAGGAAAAAAATCTCATATGGTTTGCTGCTTCAGTACACAGCCTCTTTTTTTTTTTTTAACACCTTAACAAAGTCAACGCCGACGACTTCATCATGCTAAAGCACAGACCTCATCAAGACAAAGTCAAGCTGAAGAACGTCCTTCACATAAAGTCAAAGCAAACTGTACTTAGAAGTTCTAGAAGTACAGCTAGTAAATGATCTGGTCTAAATATAGTCAGTAGTCTCTGGTCAGAAACAACACCTTCTTATAAGAAAAATAAATTTTCATAAGTGTGAGGATTATGTGTAAGCTTAAAAAAAAATAGCACATTTGATCAGAAAGTGAAAAGTGGCCATTAAAATAGGACCATAAAATGTGCTTATTATGTTTGATACTATAAAGAAATTCTATACATACAGTTGTGGTCAAAAGTTTAGACACCTTGCAGAATCTGCAAAATTTTAGTTATTTTACCAAAATAAGAGGGATCATACAAAACGCGTGTTATTTTTTTTTTTATTTAGTACTGAACTGAATAAGATATTTCACATAAAAACATTCACGTATAGCCCACAAAAGAAAATAATAGCTGAATTTATAAAAAAGACCCCGTTTAATTGTTTACATACACTTGATTCTACTGTCTTAAAGCTGCTGGCTGTTCTTCTGAAAGGTCTTTCAGGTCCCACAAATTCTTTGGTTTTTCAGCATTTTAGTGTATTAGAACCCTTTCCAACAAAAAGGGTTAATGATTTTGACTGTGTGATTTTGAGATCCATCTTTTCACACTGAGGACAAATGAGGGACTCATATGCAACTATTACAGAAGGTCCAAATGCTCACTGATGCTCCAGAAGGAAAAACAATGGATTAAGAGCCGGGGGGTGAAAACTTTTGAATAGAATGAAGATGTGTAAAATTTTCTTATTTTGCCTACATATCATAGAAGATACTTACATGTTTCCCAGAAGACAAAATAAGTTTAATTTACCTGATCTTCAAATTCGAAAGGGTTTCCTTCTGAAGCATCATTGAGCGTTTGAACATTCTGTAATAGTTGCATAAAAGTCACTCAGTTGTCCACAGTGTGAAAAGATGGATCTCACAATAATACAGTCATTGTTGATAAAGACACAAAAATGCTGAAAAACGAAAGAATCTGTGAGACCTGAAGGATTTTTCTGAAGAACAGCAGGCAGATAAGACGAGACAAAAAACAAAACTCAGCTGTGGGTCACTCAGTTAACAACATAATATTGAGAATCAAGTGTATGTAAACTTTTGAACAGGGTCATTTTTATAAATTCAACTATTATTTTCTCTTTTGGACTCTACATGTAAACATCTTCAGGTTAGTACTAAATAAAAAATAACACGCATTTTGTATGATCCCTCTTATTGTGATAAAATAATTAACATTTTGCAGATTCTTGCAAACTTCTGACTTCAACTGTACATTATATATTACACATGGATGTCAGTGTGTGTGTATACACACTGTTTTTCCATGTTTTATGGGGACATTTCTTAGACATAATCATTTTCATACTGTTATTTATTAAATAAATGCATTTTATAAATTATCTAATGAATATCTACTGTTACCACATACAAAAAATGTTAAATAAAATAAATATTGAATTGTAATTAAAAAGCTTTGTCATTAAAGAGCACTGCAAGCCAGAGAACTGGAGGTCACTCTTGTTGACTGGATTGATGAACAAGCTATTCATCACTTACTCACATTTGACCCCCTTAATGAGCTAACGTGGTACAGAAGCCAGACACAATGACACTTGCAGACCAACTGGGAATACAATACACTCTGGCTCTACAGTCTGGCTCTACATAGGTCATGATTTTGGTTCTGTTTTAATGCTAAAGTGCAACCTCCATCAGAACAATTAATTGTTGATGGTGGGTGTGGACGACTACTTCAGTAATGTACCAAAAACATATCAATCATTTCCGTAGACCACTCCATTTCAGCATTCATTTTCAGTCCCCTTAAAAGACAATTTGTCAGAGTGAGTGAATAAAACACAGAACTTTTACATCTGAAACTTTCCTTAAAATGATTTAATGGCAGCCCACTTGTCAAGTGTAAATGGAGGCTATATTTAAAAAGCATTAGTGGAAGAAAAAGTGCCACTTTCATAAGACTGCATAAAATCATTCGAATTTAAGATTACCAGTAGCATGTAGAGGACTATGCTGTCCTGATATGGCTTGTATACATCTGAATATTTCTTAATTACAAAAAACCTATTTTGTTTTCTTTTACAACACATGGTCAATATTGCCTAGCATTTAGAAAATGTTAATCATAAACCTCAGGAGGTCAAATGTAAAAATGACATCAGTTGTTTTTATTTTTCAAAATTCTGGACGTCTAAACAGCTTAATATCCTCAATTATGTGATTTTGCTATTCAGAAGCTAAAAGTAAAATTACATGAGATGAATTAAAGAAGTCCCTTCCAAAGCAAAGATTCACATATAATGTACTCACCCCATTGTCATCCAAGATGTTCATGACTTTTTTTCTTCAGTCGTAAGGAAATTATGTTTTTTGAAGAAAACATTTCAGCATTTTTCTCCATATAATGGACTGATATGGTGCCCCGATTTTGATCTTCCAAAATGCAGTTTAAATGCGGCTTCAAACTATCCCAAATGCGGTTGTAAACGATCCCAGCTGAGAAAGAAGGGTCTTATCTAGTGTAACGATTTATATACTTTTTAATGTCAAACACTCGTCTTGACTTACTCTGCCTGGACTGTTTTTTCTGGTTCATGACAGTTAGGGTATGTTGAAAAACTCCCATCTCATGTTTTTCCTTAACTTCAAAATCGTCCTATATCGCTGTTTTACTTTTTTTGTTAAGGGTGTTTGATCTTCCTTGCATGTTTACTTTGCAAAGACTGGGTCGGTACTTCTGCAGCGATGATAATTTTGAAATGATTTTTGGAGTTGAGGGAGAAAATACGATTGGAGTTTTTCGACATACCCTAACTGTCTTGAGCCAGAATACACAGAGTTCAAAGAGAACAAGGCAAGATGAGCGTTTGAGAATGAAAAGTATACAAATTGTATTATTTTTAGGAAAATAACCGATCATTTCGCTAGCTAAGACCCTTCTTCCTCGGCTGGGATCATTTGCAATCACATTTGGGATCGTTTTAAGCCACATTTAAACTGCATTTTGGAAGTTCAAAATCGGGGCACCATATCAGTCCATTAAATGGAAAAATTTGCTGAAATGTTTTACTCAAAAAACATAATTTCTTTATGACTGAAAAAAAAAAAGACATGAACATCTTGGATGACAAGGGGGTGAGTACATTATATATGAATCTTTGTTTTGGAAGTGAACTTCTTTAAAGAAATAAATGAAAACGTTATATAATTTAAAAAATGTCAAAGTCAGGCCAAAATCACCCTTTTTAATGGGACATGTCTGAAAGTGTCAGTCAACGATAAAAAAAAAAAAAAAACACAAATACAGTGGTTTGTAATGATGATTTGTAATGATGTGCTTTGGTTTGAGGAACTGGTAAATGCTTCTTTTAACCATTTTGATAGAGAATATGGAACACAATGGGTTGAAAGCATTACTAAGCTCGAGAAAACAAGAAAACAAGTATGTTTGTTCCGTTGTGTGTGTGGCTCACATTTGTGAGTGTGAACGGGACAGTGATGAATTCCTCACAACGGCACACATCTATTCAGCAGAATAGTATAAAAGAGAGAGAGAGAAAGGGAAAGAGCAGCCGTAAATGAGTCTACCGCTGCCAAAGAGGTTCACAGGAGCGCCAGTCACCATCACTCACCGACTCAACAATGCTATATCAAGCCTGTTCTCTAACTTCACAAAAAGACTTACTCACAACTCTGAGAAACTTTCAGTAGTGCAAATGGAACTGAAGCTCTCAGTCTGAGAGCTTCCACTCAGGTTCATTAATGGACATGTAATCCACCCTCTTAAAAGCAGACATACAGATGCCATGAGCTATGATTGAGTTTTATAGATCAGGGCACTGAACGACTCTCTGTAATCAGAAAATCAATGTTAATGTACTTCGGAGCATTGCTCTGTATTTATGGTGACCTCCTTTGCTTTTCATTTATAGAACTTTTAAATTTTTGCTTATGTTGCTGAGGCATGCTGTCAGAAGAAAGGTTATTATCTGACAGCCCTCAACCGGTTCAAGTCTCTTATGCAAGCATTAATAAGAAGAGGGAGGACTGAAGAGTTAGTGAAAAGTAAAACTCTCGGAGAATGCGAAATAAAGAGTCAACCAGTTTGGAGAGGACATTTTTTCTTTTTCCATTCCTGTGCACATCAAGAATCTTTTTTTTCCCCTTCTGTTCCAATTGTGTGCCATCTAATATTAGTATTTTTATTAATTATCTTAAATTAACTGTCAAAATGGTTAATTAGCATAATTAATGTGGTGTGGCCAAGAAGCTGAGTGGTATTTGAAAAATGTAAAAGCAGCTGAGAGTGACTCAATAGTAAGTTGTCCAAAATACATAATTACAGCAATTAATTAAATTCCGGACCTGACACTTTTTTTTTTTTTTTTTAATGAAGTGATTGAGAAAGTTAGGAGAGGGGAGGCTTTTTGTTCTCTGTTTGAACATCTTGGATTCACAGTTACAGGCTTTGAAGAGAGTCTGCGTGCAGAATAGTTGTTACAGTTTTCTGTTCTCGCTACTCTTGTTTAATGATTTCAGCAACCTGTAAATGGTCTTGGCAAGTGCGTTTGTGTTTGTGGTAGGGTTTCGCTAATAAGAGTTTACTCCTCACCCTGAGTATTATATGACCCATGGGATCAAAGAGGCGGTAAAAGCTTTAAGCCTCCACGATAAGCTCTGTTCACATCGGAATGGAATGGAGAAACACTTGGAAGTGAGCCGTGCGAACGAGAGGGGGAAAGCGATGGAAAAACAACCAATGAAAAACAAATCAATCTATTCCTTGGAGACTAAAAAGGGAATTCTAAACTTCTTCAATCACAGCTCAGACGGAGTTAAGGCTTTTAAAAGAGGGGGATTCAAACATCATTATTTCATCTGAGAAGTCCAGAGATGGTGGTTCAGGGAGGTCTGAACTGCTTAAACCATAAAATCAAGAGTTTAATTTCAACAGTATTGATTTTAAACCTCTAGGAAGGAATGAGTTCACAGGGTCTGATTCTAATAAGGAGAGTAGTGATGATTGTGAAGGTGAAGATAAAGATGAAGACATCATTGATGATGGTGTTATATATTAGAACACTTCATTGCATGTTCATGTTTTTGTATTTATGGCTCTGTTTATTAACACTCCCCTCGGGTTGTCCGATTAAAGTCGTACAGTACTAAGTATAAGTATAAGACATGGTCCAAAACACATTACCACATTTGTATTTGTACCAACTTGTATTCCAGAAAGCAGTCTTGTAACTGGAGTAGTACCCTCAAATATGTACCTTTTGGGCACTAACGCACCCTTGAAGTTCACTTTTACATGATGTTTGCATATACACTCTAAAAAAATGCTGGGTTATTTTATTAACCCAAATGCTGGGTTCAGCCCGTTGGGTCATTTTTATGGGGTTATTTTTAGTATTTTTACTTACAGTCTTACTTAAACTTACAGTTACAGTCAGTCAGAGTGCGGGATTTTAAGTCCTCTACAGGAAAGACTGGTTCTCAGCACCACCGGTTTGCACTTCTTCGGCGAAAGATTTGTTCATTTTACTGTGCTGTAAATTGTACTATTTTATGCAACGCAACATGTGGACGAGATGTCAAGTCAGCTGCGTCAGCAGCGGTTGTTTAAGCAGGATGGAAATGACTTTTGCCTTGCATAAAATACATGTTTTTTATTTGTTATTGTACTAAGTTTATTCTTAAAATATGTTCTCTAATGTCAGTACTGTTTATGGGCAGTTTTTAGAGTCAGTCATGGCATCTTTCAGCTGTGAGTGAAACGCAAGGTCTGAAGTTCGCAGTTAACATGGCGAACAGCAACCTTGCACCGGCTCAGATTTCGGTGACACAGCAGCATGAGAATTAGTGCTATTTCGACAAAAAGCAATTACAGAGAACGGTTGAATACACTAAAATTAAAATTCTAGTTTTAAATGTTACACTTTTATATCTTAAATGTTTGTTAATCGAGTTTAAATGTATGTAATATTGTAAACTATGCTGTATTCACCCAAATAAATTAAATTTGTCTTGTATTTTGTCCATGTGTTCTTGCTTAATAATACATGTTAATAAATAATCTTTTGATTATTGCTGTTGCCTCTAGTAATTCTGTGTGTGTTTTTATAAGTTCCAGTCCATTTTAAACCAGCAATATAATACTTTTTAAACAATAGTTGACTTAAATAAAATAACCTAGCATGGTAAAAACATTTAACCCAACCAGCTGGGTCAAAACGACCCAGCATGTGTTCTGTCCAATATTTACCCAGCGCTGGGTTGCCAAATAACCCAAGTCGGATTGTTTTTAACCCAGCATGTTTAGAGTGTAAATGTGTCTTAACAGTGTGTGGACACAACCACCCTACAATGATAAAAATCCATTTTTAATTCCCCTAAATGTTCTGAGTAACATGATGTCATATTTCTCAGGCCCCACCCACGACCGCTGACGGACTATCCCGTTTTAGCACATTTCCATCCTCAACCAGTTATATACTGTCCACCATTTTCTTCACGCTTGAGCAGCTGTAGCGACGACAATGTTTTGTAAGCAATGCAAGTGTTTTGTAGTTTGATTATAGAAGTGAACATAAGAGTCTACATTTTCTCCCAACATCAGAGCCACTGAGGACTGGATTAGTTATTTTTGATGGAAACCTGCTACCAAATAAACAAAAAAAATGTAGCTCATTATCATTTAAAGAGACATGCACCAGAACAGATCGCTGTGAACAGAGCTGACTTTGACAAGGTAAAAAGGATGTTGTTTCACATGACCATTGAGGAATTTTAAGTATTTTGCAGAGATTTTCATGGAGACCCTAAAGAATCATACTAACTTGGAAAATAGGCATCCAGTGTCCCATTTGAGATACTAATGCATACTTATAAGATACTAAAAATACTTAAGTTTCCATTTTAAATTAATTTGAAATTTAATCCCAGATTTTCTTTGGCCCCAGTGAAATCAGGTACCTTCCCTTCAATAAAATGTAATCACAAACATTAACTTAGAAACTCATATGAGACAAATAGATGTTAATACCAAGTGTAAACATGGCCTACGTCTGTTTGTGTGAGTTTCAGATCACTCTTTTGTTCTATAAACAATTACTGCATTTCAGTAATTACTGGCAATTCAAGTGTGTCAATGAGTCTGACAAGGTATATACACACATTTATATACACACACATGTGTAAACATATCCTTCTTCGACATCTCTCTCCTCTCTTTTTCATTTCCATACTGGTCCCATATGAGGACTCATCTAATCATTCTCAGCAGAAGGTGTTGTTCAGAGTGAAATGATCGCAAACAAACTGTCCCTCGATGCTCGCTCTCTTTCTTCTCTCTCACTCCCAATGATATGCTTGCTTAGACGTTCATAATATCCAATGTAATGTAATGGGGTCATGCAAAGAAAAATCAAAGAAAAACCTTGATCTACTTTTGAAACTCAAAACTCCCTCCAACAGTTCAAAAAGACCATTTATTAAAACTAATTTAGAAAAACATTTAGTTCTGTAACTGAATGTTTTCCAGTTTTCCAGTTCCTTAATTTGAAATGATGCAGCAAAAAGGAACTGATTAAAATTGAAATTGAAATTTAATGAAGTAGAATAAAGTTATTTGAAATTCAAAGAAACTTAAATAAGCATGAGTTTTAGCTACAAAAGGGAAAGTCTGTCAAGACAAATTTTGAATGTTGGCTTGACAACCTTGTTTGAAGGTTTTATAAACATTTATGGACCAGGGTGGAAGAGAACTTCATTTCCCAGAATCCTCCCAAATTTCCATTTCCTATTGCAGTGTGGCCAATTCAATTCATGCTCATGAACTGAAAATTTGCACCACCTTAATATACATATGAGTCCATTTAATTTAATTATAAGCAGCTGTAATGCAGCTGTCTGAATCTCAGTCTACTGTTGCTGGTGCACCTGTTTTACAGTAAATAGTATGCCATACTTTTCACTATATGTTTCTACATTACCTTGATATGCTAAAGATGAAGTAAAGCAGGTGCGTTGAGAATGGAGTCCAGATTCAGTGCAATACAATAGGACAATGTTTCAACTCTGTGCAGAAATGTGACTTGTTTTTGTGTTTGAGCCCAGGATCAGATGGGAATAATAGGATTACAGACGCTAAGCTCGTGTCAGAATAGATTTAGGTCTTTGCCCACGGCCATGGGGATCACTTAACAAATACTCTTCCCCCATCCAGACGACTTAAGCTCTTTACCAAGAAAAAAATGCACATGCAAATCACAACATATATTGAAGAGAAGGCAGGATAACACACAAAGACAAAAGAAGAGCGTGTGGCGTGATTGAGTTGCTCCACAGGCTGACTCTGTTTCCTGAGGTCTTTGTTTCCTGAATTTAATTAGTGAGAACAGAATTAGACGCTTTTTGTCTGTTTTGTCATTTCATGTTTGTAAATAATGAATCCTTACATTGGCATAGGTTTGATTTGAACATTGAGAAGACACATCAACCTGGTCAAACTCCAACTCCAAGGCCTAGAAAAAAATGCTGTGCTTCAGGGAAACGTCGTTTTGAATGCTAAAATAACACTACTGTTGCTCAAAAATTAAAGGATGGCACTAGCAAGGCTAATGATGTGTGTTTGATTCCCAGAGAATTTTAATTATTAAACATATATGCACACTACCAATCAAACGTTTGGGGTCAGTACGATTTTTATTTATTATTTTTGTTTTGTGATGTTTTTAAAAGTCTCTTACACTCACCGATGCTGCCAAAAACAGCAGAGAATTTGTCAATTATTTGACCAAAAACACAGTAAAATGTAATATTGTGAAATATTATTACAATTTAAAATAAGAGTTTTCTATTTTATTATATTTTAAAATTTGAATTTTTAGTGGCCATTACTTTAGTCTTCAGTGTCACATGATCCTGTTTGTTATAATTTATTATAATATTATTATCATTGTATTTTTTAGTTCTTCAAATAGATGCGCAGCGTACCTGTTTTTGACAAACCGTAAACTCTAGTGTGAAGGCACACGACCAGTCGTCGCTTTGTCTCGCATGCAAATACAGAACGAGAGAGTCGTATATACCATACAGAATTGACATGCTACATGTAAACAAAATTCTGTGTTGTATTTTCCTGTCAAAAGTTCCTTTTGGAATTCTTCAACTTTTAAGAACTGCCGGTTTCTCCGGTAGCAGACGGAACTAATGCACAAACGGCAATCTCTTTGGCTGGCTATTACCTATTATCGTCCCTATTTTGATTTCAGCAAATCAGAGCGAACACAGACAAAGTGATTAATATTCATGAACCCAGCAGCTCATTAATCCTTAGTGCGTTTTATATTGTTATTACTAGTAGAGTTAGTAGTAGTTTTGTTATCTTATCAGTGTTATTTTTATTTTATTTTTTTTCTCCCTTTTTACAGAAACACTAAATGACAAAATGCTAAGTTATATTGTAACTAAATCATATTATAACACTTGACTGACTGATGTGTGCTTTCAGATATTTAAAAAAAAAAAAAAAAACTGTCCCATTAAGCTTACATATAAAACACAATAGCCAGCACAATAGTTACTTTCCCTGGTAATTAGTTACTTTTATAATGATGTAACTAACTCAGTTACTATTTTCGAGAAGTAACTAGTAACTATAACTAATTACCTTTTTAAAAAAAAAAAAAAAAAAAGTAACATGCCCAACACTGGTAAATTGTGCTTACTGACCCCAGTGTTGCTTTTGATTAAATTGTCTGCCAAATGCATAAATGTGAAAATTATGAACACTGCAGGTATAAAATGTATTTTAGAAAAGTATAGACACTGAAAACAAGTCAGAAAATGTTTGTTTTGACTTTTTTATAGAATGCTGCAATCGGTTCAGAAGGGCATAAGGTAACTTTTTGGTTGTGTATGTCTGCATGTGGATGGCTTAAACGAGAATATGCCTTTGAATCGTGCTGCACCAAAGCAAAAGGTAACTGTACCCAAAAATCAAACGGGACCTCAGGTTAGCACCAGCCAGGATTCAAGAGTTTAATCTACCTTCTGAACCACCCAAGACTTCTGCATAAAATAATGGTATTGTCAGAAGCTCCCTGACTTAAGAGATCATGAGCCAAACAATTGGAGGTGAGCTCAATTGCCTTGATTACTTCTCTTACTGAGGCTGGCAGATCTAACAGTATTGACCCAGGCTATTACCAACAGCACTTAAACTAAGCCTCTGCTAAAGCAAAGAAAAAGAATAGGCTGCTCATTGCTTTCTCTCTTTCTTCCACCCTCTCTTCCTCCTTTCATGCTTTGATAACAGCTTTCATCTACCATGCGGCCAGAGCTCTGTGCAATAACACCATCTACTCCAATTTCAGTCCGACGCCTCGTCCCACTGTCCTCACCTCCCTCATAAATTCATAAGCGCAGTGTCAGAATGATCAATACGGTTCGCCACCAGTTAGTCCGTTGTTTCCACACTGAAGATTTGCTCTAAGTAACAATTTTAATATGTAAATGTCAGCTTGGATAGCGTTTTAATAAAGAATCATTGGAGCCGCAGCTCATCACCAGCGGCCTGGGCATCAATCATGTCTGGGAGAGCGCAGCCATGACAAATAGCTTAAATCTGCACCGCCGCAAACTCCCCCTATTAGCCAATCAAATGGCTGCGGGGAATGAACGGGTGACACAGGAGGAATATCCAAGACTTCTCAACACCAAAAAAAGAAGGTGTTTTTCATTAAAAGGAGCAAAGTGTTGTCTGTGTGCTCTGCACGGTAAGTAATGAAGTGCAAGAAACAGAGTGCAGTCAGAGCAGACGCCGTATTTAATAAGAACTAAATGACAGAAAGACTGATGGATAGATGGAAGTGGCATTCATTAAGTAACATTCAGCCAGTGCAACATTAAAAATATGTGGACATTAAAATCCACAAAATGAAAATTCTGTCATCGTTCACTAACCCTCAAGTTGTTCCAAAGCTGTGTGAGATTCTTTTTTTT
>JAHKKF010494366.1:0-20963 GCA_019740295.1 Labeo calbasu | reverse complement strand
TTATTATTACACATTATTTTTTACTGGAATATGTGATTTTTAACATTGGAAAAAAAACATGCACTATATTCTGAGCTGCCATAGCCAAAAGGGATTTTTTCTTCTATGGCTTGATGAATCTGTACACTCAGTATGCTCCGGTAAATATAGTGTATGCGTTATTGTGAACTGCAATTACCTGGTAGCATGAATACTAATGACATTTGCAGGTTTAAAGAAATTACCTTCCATTTATAAGCAATCATACGAAGAAAGAGAGAGGGAGAAAAAACACACCTTCCTCTGTTCTTGCTATTGGCAATTCCATAAAGTGCTGCACCTTTAGATTGGTTTGGCTTGATTATTGCTGGTTGCTAAGGATTGTGCCATTTACGGATCTCTGAATTCCCCTTCATTGCTGCTCTTTTGTCATGGGTCACTGGGGATAGACAGAAAGAAACCTGTGTGCACAGTCCAACACCATTATTTTGATATACAAAGAGAATGACACACAAACCTTTCATCTGAAACTAAAGTTTCACATGAACAGGAATTGTAGTGTCAGACAAATAAGACAAAAGTTTAAAAAAATCGTAGCTTGGACAGGCATTGCATTTTGGTTGAAAATGAATATAGAGTTGACGTCAGAATCCAACACCAGATTGACATCAACCTCTAACGTAGGACAGACATTGCGTTTTGGTTGAAAACCAGGGTTGACGTCAGAATCCAACATCAGATTGACCTCCAATGTTGGTTACCATTACCAACCTCCAATTATGACATTTAGGAGACATTGGGTTTTGGTCACCATACCTCATGACTAAATGTCAGTATTTGACATCAATATGATGTTAGCTTAAGACGTTGGCTCAAAGTTGGATTTTGGTTACTTTGAAACACAACCTAAAAACAACTAAATATAAGTGTCAGCTGGTGTCGGTATTGAACGTCACATTAATGTCGTCATTAGACGTTAACTTTGCATTCACGTCGCAACTGAAATTTAACCAAAGAGCAACGATTATGACGTTGTGTGCCTGCTGGGTATGTAATGAGACGTTTCCAGTTGAAACAGAATATTCAGTGAGAACTGACTTGGACACTGTTGAGTTTTTAGTTGAATGTACTGTACAATAATCTTATATTATTCAAATAGTGTCCTTAATGTAAGGTTCACAGATAGCAGTTATCACCAAATTGGAAAATTTCAAGCAAAATGCCCCTTCCCCTAACCTTTACTCCTTCATATACCTGTGACAAATTCCATTCACTTTTTTCTTCTTCAGGTAATGCAGCTCACAGCCCTTAATTACCATCTTCATCACTTTGAAATGTACCGCCAGGCCTGTCATGTGCTGGACCTGAGAAAATTGCTTTACCTCAGCGTGCTAATTAAAATTTGATTCGTGAGAAGCGGTTTGGTGGTACGTGTGTTTAATTCCTTACTTTTTAAAGAAATTATCCAGGAAATCCACCCACGTTTAATTAGTTTTGGGGAAATGTTTGCTTGTAATTATTTTACTCTGGTGGAGGTGACTCAAGGAGACTTCATGATTATTAGCTGGGGTGCAATGACTTTATTTCTGAAAAATAATTATGCCACCATGTTATGTGCAAACTTTTTTTTAGGTGAAAAACCTCAGCTTTGGATATATTATTCATTTTAATCCATACAGACTTTTCATATCTTAAGGTGTTGTTCTGTGTCAGACCTTGAATTTTACCATTTATAATGTGAGGAATTTCACAATTTGTTCAATTTCTTGGTAGTAACCTTTTGTAAGATGCATTGTTTGGTCTCTTCAAGTGCAAACTGTATTACTTGGGGGGGAAAAACTATTGGGCCCTGCTTTCAACTGGTATTAATTTGAATTTTCAGTGAACCGACCATTGATAATAAAAACAAAAGTGGTCAGCTGAGGCGCATACTGTTCCGCCTGGTATTAAAATAAGTTTCAAATTCGTCTCTTATGACCACTTCTGTTCGAGACAGTTCCTCGAAACTTTGCTCTTATTTCATCAGAATCTACATCACTTCCACGGTATTGCCGAGTGTGGTACATAAATTATATTGACTAAATGATCTCGTGTTAAACAGATTATGTGCATTTAGGAAAAAAAGCAAATGACAATTTCAACTGTAATCTGTGTGTTTTTGAACAACAGTAAAGAATCACTTGTTTTTGCTGTCATGTCACTGGGCAGCAAGTAGGCAGTATTTTGTGGCTGTTCGACCAGCCGAGTGCCTGAGTGTTTGTTCGACTATCTCTGGAAGTGGTTGAAAGTGGATAAGCGCCAAACATTTTACACCCACCTATAATTTGCGTCGTCCACCTGTGATCCGATTGATAAAAATACATCTTATACCAGGTGTAAATAGGACCTACTTTAGTGAACCACATCTCACTGTTATTCTTTGCCAAGTGTATTATTTCACCTATGGAATCATAAAGACAATTGGGTGCTTGACATATGCTTGACAAGCATATTTTAGGCATGAAGCTAGTTTATATAACAAGATTTATATGGTTATCACCATGTAACAGGTGTAAATGATTTCTACAGCCTCCCACTGTCCATTCTCGTAATGGTCTGAGGAATACTCCACACAAAAAATGGCGGCTATGTAAGGCTACCTAAACTTCACTTTGTCCTCATTATTCAATCATTTGGTTGGTTGACACTGGGTTAGATCCAGGCTCTCGGCTTTTCACGGTCAATACTTGACAACAGCAGCATTCTTAAGAGGATCTCCTTTATTAGCCACACTTTGTTTCAGTTTGTTTGCTGGCGTTGGATTGTGAATTTATCAGCTTCTTGACCAACTGCCAAAAACCTGGTTCTTTTGGCTCAGACTGTCATAGTGTCAGCTGGCGGATCTCACAGTCTTTTGTGATACTGAGGGAAGTTTCACTGATTTTTTCCTTCCTGGGTGCCAGAGTGTGGACTTTCCCACTCTAGATTTGTAAATCATGGTGTCCCGAAGGGCTATTAATAGTATTGTTTTTTCCTTTTGCCTCAGATAATAACCTCTTTTGGCAAGGCACGCTGCAACTCAGATCCCCTCACTCCTGACAGTATTTTGGATATTGAGAGAGGTCTTGCATAACTGTTTGGAATGAAATATTTTGGCGCTGTCCAAATAGATCACAAATGGATTTTCATACCACTTCAGCTGAAGTCAGCTGTTACTTACTTGTGCAGTTTAATGAAGGTTGTTGTATAACAATTTAACCCTGTGTTGCAGTACATCTTAAATCATTATGCCATAGGCAGTCTGCTAAACAAAAAATGTGCTTAAAGAGCACCTATTATGCAAAATCCACTTTTATATGGTGTTTGGATAAAAATGTGTGTTCGCAGTGTGTGAACACCACCACCCTACAATGATAAAAATCCACCCACTAAACCAAATCAGTCTCATTACACCTGCTCTTTTGATTCTCTAAGCAATGTGACATCACATTGTTTAGGCTCCACCCACAGCCGATGACTAACAGTCCTGCATTACCACCATAGTTTCCCCCCTCAGCACGTTGTGCTTGGTTTTACGCTGTCCTTCATTTTTTCCGCGCTCGAGCAGCTGCGACGTCAACAAAGTCTTGTAAGCAATCTTGGTGTTCTGTGTTTGGATGTAAGACTGAACATCTGAAATATGAGTCTTCATTTTCTCCTTACATCTGAGCCACTGAGGACGCAGTGGCTTACTTTTGTTTTTGAAGGTAATTTGCCTCAAAATCATGTCGTTATAGTGCTTAGCTAACGATTTAAATGTATTTGTGTGCGTGTCGTTTCGTTAAAGCACATACTGAATGATATTAAAGTACTTCTGTGTGTATGTGTGTGTTGCTCTTCTGTCTCTGCAAATGAGCTGTCAAAACTCAAGTAAATGGATCAGGTAACCATTCCGAGACATCCTGGTTCATTCTCAAAGGTGTTTCTTCTGCTGGAGTCTCTCCTTCATCTGCAGTGTTGCCAGGGTCGTGGTATTCCTGCACAATTGGGCTACTTTGAAAATGCAGTCAGTTGTAAAATTACAGGGTTGTGTTTTTTTGGGCTACTTTTATAATGTACCACAGATACCTAAAGTGTATCTATAGACAAAGAAAAATGAAAATTGATACTTTTACTAATGTTTAATGTACTTGGAATATATACCTGGCAACTTAAGAACGGAGAGGTGGATGACACATCACAAGCTATTACGTGAGTTTCACCCAGAGCATTAGATGTTAAGGCTTTTACACAGCAGAAATAAACTTGACAACAGCCAGTCAAAGCATGTGGCTTGTAAGTCTGCATGTTCTGTGTGCCTCTGTTTAAATAGCATAGTTTTGTCTACTGAACAGACTCAAACACGTGAAGCTCACATTGATTTCTGCGTTCTGCGTTTCTGCGCACTTTATGAACTTCATCTCCAGAGAATCTCTGAGAGATATAATATTCTGATAAATAATAATATAAAATGGAAAAAATATGATAATTATTTCTGGACATATCACCCAGCCCTAATTTTAAATTTTATTATGAAAAGTACTGAAACTGAAAACGAAAAAGGGTAAAAGAAAATAAAAATACAGATTAAATAATTTCATATGCACAGACTACATCTAAACAAGTCTTGCTAGATTCATAACATAGAATAAATAAAATCTAAATTATTATTTTAAAGGGCATTAATGAAATAAAGCTGCTGTCAGCTGTGATTGGACAGGGCAAAAACTGGGCTAGTTTTCATTCCTTTTGAGCAAGTTTTGAGTAAGCTTTGTGCTGGAAATTTTTCTGGGTCCTGGCAACCCTGTTCATCTGTGTCTGACTCCGGTCCATACATGTACGGCTGAACACCGGTTCTCTTGCTCTCAGTCATTTTGCTTCTACCGGCTGTTTATTGCTGTGGTTATGCAAAGCAGAGATACATCCACCTTATTTTTGCTGTAAGAGTGGGTGGGGCCATTTGCAAATTTTACGGGTCTGGATTCCAGTCTCATCCGCATCCAGCTATTTTTAGCTGTACAAAACAGCTCCTATTGCTGCTTGATATTGCAAATTGCCGTGTCTTACCATATCATTTTAATGTATCATCTTAATCAGCGTACGAATTGTGTCAAAGCCCTTGGGGGGTACCCCTAACCAGAGAGATTCACGAGATTCAGTCTGAACAAGACTCGGGGTTTCAGCTATGACTCTTCTGAACCCTCTGATTGGCCGCTGCATTCTAAACTCAACAGAGTCGTGTGTGATTGCTTGTAATGAGTAATGCTGTAAAAACATGCAAAAATAAAATATGATGTGACGTGAGCAGGTCTAAATTTAATACAGCAATCGAATATTTTCATTTAATTTTCATTTTCACTAGTTTCATGTTTGAAGAAGTATAGTTCTTTTGAAAAACCAGGGGACCCCCCCCAAGTATATTTTTTTGGGTGTTATGGGGGGTCCCTTAATGCTAATGGTAGGTCCGGGACCCCCCCAGCCCCCCCTCAATTCGGACACTGATCTTAATTATGAACACACTGGTTTGTATTGCAAACAGTTTTACCGTTTACTGCGCGTTGTTATTCTTCTCGTTATTTCCCTATAGTGGCTAATGAAGTGGAAGTCTCGCCCATAGGCTTACTTCTGCATTGAAAAATGAGATGGATACACTATGCTACGCCCTCTTCTGAGGACAGGGCGGGAATATGCAGCTCATTTGCAATTAAAGTGATACACACCAATACAGCTCTTTTGTAGACACACCCCAAAAATGTAATTTTCCACATGTTATAATAAATTAACTATGGGGTATTTGGAGCTGAAACTTCACAGACATATTCTGGAGACACCTAAGACCAATATTACATCTTGAAAAAGGTGCATAATAGGTGCCGTTTAAGTGAGTTCATGTCGAAATTTGTATTGTTTGCTTTCTGTTAAATCTCGTTGCATACAGCAGGAGAAATAACTGAGACATTAATAAGATCTTGGATCTTGTTTTTTTTTTTTTTTTTTGCTTTGTTTTGTTTTTTTCCTATACCCAAGCATTTTAAGACAAAAATTAAATCAGGGTGATAGGTAACGCCAGGTAAAAACAAAAACAGTTTCAGCAGCAAAACAAATTATTAATGGAAGATTTACAAAGATATTCAAATTTTCCTATGGAATAACTGACTGTACATGATAACACAAGAAACTTGTATTTAACAAAAAAAAAACAATTCTGATTACATGTTAAAGGTTGGGGAAAATCCCTGACTGAAAAAATTGTGGTTTTTGTGGGATTTAGTTGCCATGAGAACAGCCTCATGTCTTCTGAGTTTTTGTTTCCTACTGTCTGCACGTCTAGTTTGAGTCCTGAATGAGTGACCAAAAATAAACACAAACTACATTTCCTGTATCACTCAGGCTCCTCAACATTGTTTAAAACCGCGCTTACAGGATGTTGGGGAGGTGGAGTGAGTTTAGACCAGATTAATGAGCCCTCTCCCAGCTGAAGGCCACTGTGTGTCACGGGATTTGGTTTGCTTCGCAGTCTGGAATAAATCATGTAAATACAGGAAGCGTGTGCGCGCGCACGTGTGTATGTGTGTGTGTGAGTGAGTGTTTGTGATTGAATATGCAAGTCTTTCATTATCTCTTACACACTGTGCTTTTCTATGATTGAGATGTAATTAGAAGTTAATGTTCATTCATGCTTACACTGTAATACTCTATTATATCTGAAAATAATTAAAATACTGTATAGCTGAAGGTATAATTGTATGGTACAGCTAAACTCTCTTCTATGCAAGTATGAGGGAGAAGATTAATACTTTTATTCAGCAAGGACACATCAAACTGACCAAAACTGACAGTTAAGGACATTTATATTGGTACAAAAGATTTTGAAATGAATTCTGGTACTTTCTTTCTGTTTATCATGAATGAAATTGTGAAAATGAATGGTTTTCACAATTTTAAACAGCACAACATTTAATAAGATAATAATAAGAGTCATAAGATAAATGGTTGCTGAAAGTTTAGGGTTGCCATCACAAAAATAAATTAAATGAAGGATATTAAAATACAAAACATTTGTAAATTGTAAAACTGCTTTACTGTATTTTTAATTAAACACATGGAGCATAAACAGCTTTGTGGCTTTCAAAAAGATGGTCTTAAATTCATAATTCTATATTTACTGATTTGAAGTATAAAAACAGCAGTGAAATAATTCCAAAAAATCATCTCAGCAGGATTTACAGCATATGTAGCCTGTATAAAGAATATGGCATATAGTTCTCCTAAACAAAATAAGTATTTTTATACTGGTTATATAAATAGAAAATGAACAATAGTGAGTTTTGTCATGAGCATGCAATCCAAGTTCCAAACCTCCTTAACCCTGTTCAGTTCTTTCCACATGTGATGTAACATTTAAGAATAACTGTACCTTTTTTAAAATAGGACACCGTACATTTGAACCGAACGGATAGCTATTCAATCTTGAAAAGAGAGCATACAGTAGTTTGGGAACACCAAAGAAAGAAAGAAGGCACACAGAAGCTATTGCATTTTGTACAGCAATCATCTAAACAATTTTAGCTGCCACCTGTTTTGAGTTTTTTGAGCCACGACAAGTGCAGCCACATTTTACTACCTGGCTAGCATTTGCAGCATTGTGGCAGCAATCTCTTACTGTATGTTTGCATACATTTATGAGACTAGGCATAGAAAGGATGTGCATCCAGTGAGATTGCAAACTGATCGATCAGGATGCTTACTGTAAAATTAAGTGAAATGTCATTAGGCCTTAACTCAACCTCTTTTTGTAATAAATTTTACCTGTTCTTTTTAGTTAATGGTCAGTCAACATTAATTCACGGATTTTGTAGCTGCTTGTTGATTTAGCCTTGCAGCCTCACAGGGGAATGGCACTCACATTTATTGTCAATATGGTAAGTGTGCTGTGAATCACACATAACCTGTGACTGAATGAACTCTAAATGACAGGGTCATAGATGAGCAGACTGTGTACCATGGGAAGTGTTGTTGGCTTTAACTTTCTTTGAGCTGACAGGACATGACAGCTTTCACAGACTGGTAATGAGGTGTTTGTGAGCAGAGAAAAAGCAAAAACTTAGACATGCCTAACCTTTTATTCTACTGCACAATCAACTATTTATGAACTGCTTCATGTGAGATTCAAAGTATGCACTGAATTACATACTGAAGGTCTTACAGACAGAAACTGCATGCATTTTTGATTAATTTTGTAGCATTCTGAAAAACTAAAGCTGTGCATAACTGCTTTTTCAGTCCTGCAGTAGTCTACACTAAAAAACAAACAAAAAAAAAGTTGGAAAGTTGGTGTAGAAACAGTTTGATTACCAATTTTATTAAGTCTGTATTTCTAATGCATTATGAGGGTATTGTAAATGCATTATAATGCATGCATAATGCTTTATAAACAACATTAAAATGTTGTATCATCTCATAAATAATCATTACAATACATAATACTTACCTATTTGTGGTTATAACTTTTAAGAGCATGATGCATTATAACACCAGACGAAGCCTGTATTTATAACGTTAACTAACTTAACTTAGATTAATAAATGCTTAAGAAGTACTTTTCATTGTTAGTTCATGTTAACAAACGGAACCTTAAAAAAACTGTCGCAGACTTAACTATTGTTACTTAAAGGATTAGTTCACTTCCAGGACAAAAATTTCTTGATAATTTACTCACCCTTATATCATCCAGTATGTTCTTGTCTTTCTTTCTTCAGTTGAAAAGAAATTAAGAAAAACATTCCAAGATTTTTCTCCATATAGTGGACTTGGTGGCCAATGGGTTGAAGGTCCAAATTACAGTTTATATACTTTTAAACCACAAAGAAAGAAAGTCAAACGCCCTTTACAAAAAAAGATAAAACAATGATGTCAGATGTTTTTTCCCTACCTTTTTGAACCGAAGCACACAGGCGAACAACCAATCACACGTGAATTTTCCAACGTGATTACCAAATGCGTTAAGACATGCATGCACATCACAGAGCTAGTGCAAGACGAGCATTTGTGGTTAAAAGTATATAATTTATTATTATTATTATTTTAAATGATAAATCGTTTCATTCAGTAAGACCCTTATTCTTCGGCTGGGATCGTTTAGAGCCCTTTGAAGCTGCACTGAAACTGTGATTTGGACTTTCAATCCATTGTCCACCATTAAAGTCCACTATATGGAGAAAAATCCTGGAATGTTTCCTCAAAAACCTTAATTTCTTTGCGACTGAAGAAAGAAAGACATGAACATCTTTGATGACATGGGGGTGAGTAAATTATCAGGAAATTTTTATGCTGGAAGTGAACTAATCCTTTAAAGCAGACAAACACCACTTTTAAATATAAAAACTTTTGACGTGCATTCGCATTTTTAAAAAATCCATTGTGAGCATAGGAACAAGATTTTTGTTTTGTGAAAAGTCTTTGTTTATATGTGGTGGTTTTGAGAGAGATTTCTGATACAGTAGAAAAGTAATTGGGTCATCTGTCACACAGCATCACTTCTCCCACTACGTGCCTGTGAACAGAGTGGCAGTGTGGGAAGGAAAGGGTCTGCTGGGGTTTTGGTGAGGGGGGTGCAGCGTGTGATCCCAGTGCAGCTGGGGCCCCTGACCCCACTGATGTCAACACGCTGTGTGATCTAGCAGCATGAGGAGATTGTGTCGTGCTAAGACGTGAAAGACTCCTTCTGTTAGAGATCTATCCAGTGAAAAATGCCCTGAAAATTCATTTAGTTGGACTGTGTGCAACACTTTGCCTCTGTAAATTTGTGTTGTAAACCCTTCTTTGTTTTTGGTTTTTGCTCTAAGCGCTTTTGGTCTTATCACTCTTTCAAACAAGGCTAAATACGAGGCATTTAGAGTATGCTTTTAATCAGCCTTTCACTGGCACATATGATGTCTTCGAAATGGTATTCAGAGAGAAAATATTTCTCGTCTTGCTGAATTCTTTTAAAAAACATGCCCAACAAAGGTAAAACTTGTACACCAGAGATATTTTGTGGCAAACATGGCAAAATCTGGCATTTTTATATTTCAAGCAATTTTAAATCCTTTATATATTGAGTAATTTCATCATTTATTTCATATAAAATGAAAAATAAACATAAAAGCTTAAATAAAACGCTGTTTTGCAAAAGTACAGACACTGTACATGATTTCTAGATCAATATAAAGATTTGCCTGGTGGTTTTCATCACACACTCTTAGCATAGCAGGACATTTCAAATAGGACTGAGGTTCATTTCAGGACTTGCTGTTGGAGTCCTTGTTATGGAAGGGCTAGAATAACAGGGGTGAATTTATAATGTGTATACAATTTCTCAGTGCTGGACCTTCAGTGCTCAAGGGATCCGTCCTGCTGTCCCCTCACCCAGCATTTCATGAGGTTTTAAAAACAAAATCCTAGAAAGTGACTGAACAGAATCTGTTTTATAGTGCAGTGTTACTGGAGAGCTTTTTGCTTTCAAAGACTCAAAGTAATTAAATTGCTGGTCAAAAAAACCTAGATAATGTAACATTTATTTATTTATTTATTTATTTATTTTTGATTCATTTATTATTATCATTTTTTTTTTACTGCATTAAAATTTTGACCAAACTTTCATGATGTGCCATTGGCGGTTCATTATAGATAACCAAGATAAAAGGAATTCTATTTAAATTTGACAGACTGTGATGTCTGAAATTAATACGACTATACTTTTAATGACCAATGTCCTAAATTGCTCTGCTTGACAGTATTTTCAATAAGTTATTCCTGCTTTTACCTGTTGAGCAAACAGAGGACCAATTATTTTTTCATAATGGCATTTTGGCTTGTGTATTTGTATCAACTGACATTTTTGTATTAAAGGAGTTGTCCACTTCCAAAACAAAGATTCACATATAATGTACTCACCCCCTTGTCATCCAAGATGTTCATGTCTTTCTTTCTTCAGTCGTAAAGATATTATGCTTTTTGAGGAAAGCATTTCAGCATTTTTCTCCATATAATGGACTGGTATGGTGACCTGATTTTGAACTTACAAAATGCAGTTTAAATGCAGCTTCAAATGATCCCAAATGCAGTTGTAAATGATCCCAGCCAAGAAAGAAGGGTCTTATCTAGTGTAATGATCGGTTATTTTCATAAAAAAAAATACAATTGATAAACTATTTATTGTCAAACGCTCATCTTGTCTTTCTCTGCCTGGACTGTTTTTTTTCCTGGTTCATGACAGTTAGGATATGTCGAAAAACTCCCTTCTCATGTTCTCCCTCAACTTCAAAATCCTCCTGTTTCGCGGTTTTACCTTTTTTTGTTAAGGGAGTTTGATCTTCTTTGCATGCTCACTTTGCAAAGACTGGGTCGGTACTTCTGCAGTGATGTAGGATGAATTTTAAATGATTTTTGAAGTTGAGGGAGAAAATACGATTGGAGTTTTTCGACATACCCTAACTGTCTTGAGCCAGAATACACAGAGTTAAACGAGAGCAAGGCAGGACGAGCGTTTGAGATTAAAAAGTATTTAAAATGTTTCATTTTTGAATGAAAATTTAATGTTTCTCTAGATAAGACCCTTCTTCCTCGGCTGGGATCGTTTGAAGCCACATTTAAACTGCATTTTGGAAGTTCAAAATCGGGGCACCATATCAGTCCATTATACGGAGAAAAATGCTAAAATATTTTCCTCAATAAACATAATTTCTTTACGACTGAAGAAAGAAAGACATGAACATCTTGGATGACTAGGGGGTGAGTAAATTATATGTGAATCTTTATTTTGGAAGTGGACTTCTCCTTTAATACAGACTATGAAGGCATGTTTAAATAAGTCTATCAATGTTTTTAAACATGTGACTCTGGACCACAAAACCAGTCATAAGGGTCAAGTTTTTGAAATTGAGATTTATACATCTTTTGAAAGCTGAATAAATAAGCTTTCCATTGATGTATGGTTTTGACCGAGATACAACTGTTTGAAAATTTTAAATCTAGAGGTACAACAAAATCAAAATAATTAGAAAATTGCCTTTAAAGTTGTCCATATGACGTTTTTAGCAATGCATATTACTATTCAAAAATTACGTTTTTATATATTTACGGTAGGAAATTTACAAAGTATCTTCCTTGAAAATGATCTTTACTTAATATCCTAATGATTTTTGGCATAAAAGAAAAATTAATTTTTGAATTTTGAACTGTTTTTGGCTATTGCTACAAATATACTCATGCTACTTAAGGCTGGTTTTGTGGTCCAGGGTTTGTAACGTTATACTCTGTGTTTTATTACCTTGGCATTAAATTACGGAAAAATGGTTAATGAACGCTAAAAACGCTAGTCTTTCTAATACAACGGCTAAGGGAGTGATGGTAAATTTGACCTCTTTATCTCTTCTGACCAATGTAATCAATGTCTCATTTTTTTCCTCTTTTGGAAAGTCATATAAATGCTATTGTGGAGTTTTTCCTTTTGCTGTTGAGACAAATGGGAAAGCAAAAATTATATTTGTTGTAGTTTCTGTTCACCTGTTCTGTTCTGTAGTTCTGTTGACTTCCAATTCCGGAAAAGTGAAAAAGAATCTTATCGGAAATGATTCATGTTTTGTTGTGCTGCAGCCATTATACTTTTCATGTTTTTTGGTATACATTTAGTCAGCTTGATTTTATTTCAGGTACTCGCAGCATCAGTGGTGACTGTGATTTGTTGTCGCTATTCTTGAGGTGTCTGTGTTGCTGTAATGTGTTGCCTGGCTTGAAGGCAAATGTGTGAATGCACTAGTGCATGTACATGTCTCGCCCAGGTGGTGAAGCAGTCTCACCCCTCTAGAGATGTCCTAACTGCATTGTCTCTCATGTTTGTTCTCTCTGCCTCTTTCAGGTCAGTTGTGTTTACGGGACCATTTGACGTTACGCTTTTGTCAGAGCCTCCAATGGCTTGGCCGATGTCAAGTGCCTGCGGTCCGTGCAAAGTGCTGCAAGACCTGCGGGCTGCCATCACGGGGCGGTGATCGCATTGCAAGTCGCTGAGATACAGGGGAATTGCAGAATGACTGTTGAAAGCCGGGGAACACAAGATTATGACACACAAATACTCAAAGCGTCTATGGACTAATCCATTGTTGGACAGACTTTCATCTGGTCTGGTCAAGCTGTTGCCAATGATCAACAGTTCATCAGGGAGCTACTTTGTCCCTACATCCTTTAACACATACAGTAAGTGGTGCTTATTTCCGCCCATCATCTCAGATAAGTGGTAGTAGAGCAGGCAGAGTGGATCATCTTGCCATCTCACTATAGATGTAGGGATGATGTATTTTTAGCATGTATAGTTAGCATTTACCGGTTCTGTCATCATGAAGTCAATAGGTTTATTGAACGGGTTTTTAGCAAATGCCTGAAATAAGGTCTGTGGTTAACACAAGCACATAATATTTCCATTTTTCATTCTATGGTGTGAAATACATCAGTAAAACCCACTTGTGATATTTCTTTTGCTTTAAAAGGTTGATTGCTAACAAGAGGCTTAATGGGACTGCATTTTTTTAACGAGTTTGTCAGAAGTGGTGGTGGTGCAGAATGTATTGCCTACATAACTTTGAAACAAACAAAATTGGTCACAGAGCTCATTTTATGCAATAATCCAAAAGCCAATGGAAAAATCCTGTTCGTCATCACTGCAGTGACTACTATAGTAATTCAACTTTCTTTTCTGATTAGCAAATGATGGAACAAATGTGCTCATAATTTGGCTATTTTAATCATAACTCTATCAGGAATTCAGGACTGCAGTGCAAGAGTTATTTTTATTTCTATGTTTTGTACTGTTTTACTTTTTTTTATTCAAAACACAGATAACCACAAAGCCAAAATGCAATTCCATATAATTGCAAAGGTTGCAGATGTTTCTATTTATTAAAGCTGATGACAGATCAGATGTCAACCAGTAATGAAGTACCTGGTGCTGCAACATAAAGTGGTGCTAAAGGTAGCGAGCGCTAAGCTCCTCACTCAGTCTAGTGTTGGCTGGTACTTGAATTCAATACACACTATTTATAGTACCTTAATTTTGTAAGTGTATTACCCTTTGGATTAATAATCACATACACAGAAAAAATAATGCAGTGTACCACTTTTCAAAATATATACAACATAGAATAGCTTAATGTCTGCTTTTATAAACTATAAAGAATTTCTTTTTATTCAGTTAAATGCTTACAGTGTATAATATGAGATACAACTGTTAAAGACATCAGTTTAAGTAAAAACTGTCAAAATGTTTGTCAGGTACAGTACATGAAATATTACACTAAGTAAATGTTTTGCATTCAGTCTTAAGATGCGGTCACATCTGTGACATTTCTGCAAAGTTTTGTGGGCAAAAAAGGTCTGTTGACAATAGTGTAGCAGTATAAAAAGGCGTAGTTCACATAGAAGTCACATTCAAACCAAACATCTTCCTGATCACCTGGAATCCTATTGAAATGAATGGATTTCACCTGCAAAAAACTGCTGAACAGCATATGTGAACACACCTTTAAGGTGCTTTCATTAGTAATATTTCATTGAAATTTCACAGCAAAAAAGGGTCAATTTTCTACTGTTTCAATCGACTTTCCTCATCGTCATTATGGTGACTTAAGTGGAGCAACTTGAAAACGAGTGAAATAAATGTAGTGAGTGTTTTCACCCTCATGCGAAACTCCAAATTCTTCCGATTCCCATTTACAGTGCCTTGCAGAAGTATTCATACCCCTTCATTTTTTTTCACATTTTATGTAGCAGCCTAATGATAAGCTGCTTTAAATGATTTTTTACCCACATCAATTCTCTCCATACACCATAATGCCAAAACAAACAACAGATTTGTGACAAGTTCGCAAATGTATTAAAAACACAACATTGCAATAAGTACATTGCATAAGTATTCATACTCAGTACTTAGTTGAAGCACCTTTACCAGCACATTTTACTTTTGGGATGGTATTCTGACTGCAGGTGATAAGCAGTGCTTGGTTTCCTTCAAATGCGTGGAACTGAGGTTCATCAGACCAGAGAATCTTGTTTTCTTACAGTCTAAGAGTTCTTTAGGTGAATTTTTTATTTTTTGCAAATTCCAAGTGTGTCTTTACTGTATGTGTCTTCACTGAGGAGAGGATTGAGTATGCCCACACCACCATAATAACCGGATTGGTGGAGTGTTGCAGTGATGCTTGTCCTTCTGTAAGTTTCTCCCATCTGCATATATGATCATGGAGTGACCATCAGCTTCTTGGTTACCAGTATAACCAAGTCCCTTCTCCATCAATTGCTCAGTTTGACCAGGAGGCCACTTCTAGGAAGCGTCCTAGTTGTTTCAAGCGTCTTCCATTATGGATAATGGAGGCTACATGCTTCTGTGAACCTTCAGTGCAGCAGATTTTTTTTTCCTGAACTCTTCCCCAGATCTGTGCTTTGGTGCAAGCCTGTTTCTGAACTCTGCAGGCAGTTATGTTGACCTCAGGGCTGGTTTTTGCTCTGATTTTCAGCTGTTAGACCTTTCTGAGATTTGTGTGCCTTTCCAAACCATACTCATTCAAATGAATTTGGCCCAGTTTAACTCCACTCGAAGTGAGGTTTGACATAAAACGTGAAAAAAATTAAGGGGTATGAATACTTTTGCAAGGCACTGTAAATGATTGCATATATCCCATGAAAATTAGCCAAATAACTGTACATGTGACCGCACCTTGAGTTGTAGCCTTTGTTGTGTAAACTGTGTTGCATATTCTCTTAAACTAAGCCAAAACTAAACTTTGAGTTGCTTTGGGTATCATTTGTTGGTTTTATGTGAAAAAAAAAAAAAAAAAAAAATTCTAAAAAAAAGGAAAGCCGGTAGCACATTTTCATCTAATATTCCATCTCTGCATGACACCTGCTTTACTTTCATCACTCGTTCATCCAGGGACCATGTGATACAGCTGCGGTGTACATTATTTGTTTCTGTTGTTTTGCTCTAATGATTCAGATAAGAGGTCTGCGCTGCATTACTAACAACTGACCAACATCAAAGAGCAAATACAACATATTTTGTTTGTCAAGTTGCACTGAGACATGTAATTCATTTGTAATAATGTTCTTATCTTTAAGTGTTTGTTTAGGCTTGTAATTCTGTGCTTAGCTGTTGTTTCAGGACTGTCCTGTATGTAGACATGAGTAATACTTTACAATAAGATCCTTTTAGTCAACATTTGTAAATGCATTAACAAACAGTGAGCAATACATTTGTTACAATGTTTATTAATCTTCATTAATATTAGTTAAGAAATATACAACTGTTCATTGTTCATCTTAGCTCAGGTCCATTAAATAATAAGATATACAACTTTTGAATTTAATAATGTATTAGTAAATGCTGAAATTAACATTAACTAAATTAATTAATGCTTTAAAGTAATGTTAACTAATGTAGTTATTTAATGTTACAAAATGGAACCTTGCTGTAAAGTGTTACCTAGATGTTTTCTGGTTTACATATAGGATTTTTGTAAACATTGTTTAATTTTGGGGAACGTGTCATTGTCTTATTAAATATTATTCATATTGCACTTCTGTAACGCCTTCATTTTTTGTACTTCTTTATTAAAACGTTTTTATAAATGAAATGATGTGGGTAACTTTTAACAATTCCAATTTGCAACTGAAGATGTAGAATAAAGCCCTTAGTCTTAAGGCTAGAAAGAAAAAAAAATCCATGAATTATTAGTCAAAAACAATCTAATTTCAGAAGTCAGGCCAGAAATGTGAGTGTCTGTAATATTTCATCTCATTTTGCACTCAATCCTTCAAAGGTCATGTTGCTTAGCATTTGGACTGTGTTGGAGCCATTTCACTAATGTGAACTTTTATCAAATATCAAATGAAATCCGGTATTTGAGCACTGAGTAGGCTATGATTTAAGTATAAGTATATAGTTTGAATATAAAAGAGTGAATTTTCATTTAATCTGTCCCTGGGCATTGTGAGTAACTTAAAAATCCAATCCAATTTAGAAAGAAAAGAATATGGGGTGTTTGAAAGTACATGTTATCACTGGAGACCTCATCTGGCCTTCTACACAGCTGTTGGTTATTAACTGCTCCTGAATAATTGAAATAGAACCTGTATGTTGACTCCTTGCTGGACACACGGCCGTAACTGTGAATGCTGTCTCTTTGTTTGCTTTCATGTGTTGTTGCTTCGTTTGATCAGTGCTTCAGTCCAACAAGCCCATTAAAACCTCCTCAATCTATTAGATCTGATGGATGGCAGTAACTATAGTAATTATGCATGTGATTCCATTCTCCGTTGCCCAAAGTAGCTTGTGAAATGAAGAGGTCTGTGTGAGCACAAAGCTTTGATTCTTCATCATTAAAAGGCTTGCCAAGAGTTCATGCATTTCATTGCATCTAATGCCCTTTAGTCTTCAAAAGAAACACTGAACTGCAGATGCAGACTTTCTCAGAAAGAGAAACAGTGCCTCCCTATGGTGAAGAATAGTCAATTCTGTGTGTCCTTATGAGCATGAATTACTTGCTCCTGAAAATGTTAAAGGTAAAAGTATATATTTTAAAGGACAATGGTAGTTTACAGTATTGTTTATGAAATGAGACTATGAATTGTATGCAACTCAAATGGGGACTGAGTTCTAGAAATGACTACAAATATTGCATTCTGATTTTATTTTCAGTACACCATATTATTGAAATTAATAAAGAGGGAAAACTTGTGTGAAAAAAGGAAATCCCTGCATATTCTGTACTTAAAATTAAAAGGAGGTGCACCAACTAGTAGAACGAACTGCAAATTGGCAGAACATTATTAAATTCACAAATGGGCTATAAGACCATCGCCACGCAGCTTGGTGAGAAGTTGACAACAAATGGAAAAAACAAAATAACTGTCAGTCTCCCTCGGTCTGGGGCTCCATGCAAGATCTAAACTTGTGGAGTTTCAATGATCATGAGAACGGTGAGGAATCAGCCTAGAACTACATGGGAGGAACTTGTCAGCGATCTCAAGGCAGCTGGGACCATAGTCACCCAGAAAACAATTGGTAACACTACGCGGTGAAGGACTAAAATCCTGCAGCACCCGCAAGGTCCCATTGCACAAGAAAGCACATGTACATGCCCGTCTGAATGATTCAGAGGAGAACTGGGTGAAAGTGTTTTGGTCAGATGATGCCAAAATCGAGCTCTTTGGCATCAACTTAACTCGCCGTGTTTGGAGGAGGAATGCTGCCTATGACCCCAAGAACCATCACCATTCCCACGTCAAGCATGGAGGTGGGAACATTATCCTTTGGGGGAGTTTGTCTGCTAAGGTAACAGGACAACTGCACGGCATCAAAGGGACAATGGACCGGGCCATGTACCATCGTATCTTGGGTGAGAACTCCTTCCCTCATTGAAAATGGGTTGTGGATGGGTATTACAGCATGACAATGACAAAACACACGGCCAAGGCAACAAAGAAGTGGCTCAAAAAGAAGCACATTAAGGTCCTGGACTGGCCTAGCCAGTCTCCAGACCTTAATCCCATAGAAAATCTGTGGAGGGAGCTGAAGGTTCGAGTTGCCAAACGTCAGCCTCGAAACCTTAATGACTTGGAGAGGATCTGCAAAGAGGAGTGAGACAAAATCCCTCCCGAGATGTGTGCAAACCTGGTGGTCAACTACAGGAAACGTCTGACATCTGTAATTACCAACAAAGGTTTTGCCACCAAGTACTAAGTCATGTTTTGCGAAGGGGTCAAATACTTATTTCACTCATTAAAATGCAAATCAATTTATAACTTTTTTGAAATGCATTTTTCTGGATTTTGTTGTTGTTTTGTCTCTCACTGTTCAAAAAAACTACTATTAAATTATATACTGATCATTTCTTTGTCAGTGGGGAAACAAAAATACAAAATCAGCAGGGAATCAAATCATTTTTCCCCCACTGTACATGGTGCCACCCTGTCAAGATCAAAAGAGCAAAGAGCTGCTTAGAGGTCTGGGATTAAGAGGCATTTCCAAGGCATTTAAAATCCACCATTCCGTTAAACCCAGACAGGCTATGCCACCAAAATCATTTAAAAGTAGAGCACCACATGCTTCAGGAAGTGCCCCGAAGAACCCGAGGGTGGCAACACGATGTCTACAAGCAGCGCTTGAGTTTCACCAAATAAATGTAATTGACTACAAGACATTCCTCCACTTAAGAAACTGTAAGATGTTCCTCCAAAGGAGGCAAAGGGATGTACTTTGTGTGCATAAGTGAATTCCAGTATCCATATGGCACAATGTCCTAGAAATTATCCATAAAATATTATATCTGGCATACAGAAATGTGTTCGGACAGGGGTAGTCAAGTTGCAGACCTGCAGAGTTTAGCTCCAACCCTAATCAAACACACCAGAACAAGCTAATCATTGTCTTCAGGATTACTAAGGATATAGGCAGGTGAGGTTTTTTTTTTCTAGGATGCATAGTCAACATTACTCAGATTGCCACTATCACTGCTTCAACCACTACAATGTGGGCACTAAGAATCTGTTATTGTTTGCCACTATTACTGTTTCAACCATCATGGGTGCGTCTTTTGATACTGCACATTAACAGACACAATCTTCTCTTTTCATTAATGGTTTATTAACAGGAGTCATTTTAGAAAAAGCATAGCGCTTCTACTATAAAAATAAATAAATAAATAAAAGTAAAATTATTAAAACGAATACATATATATATATATATATATATATATATATATATTTGTTAAGAGACGCATACAAACAGAAAACCAGTGGTGGATGAAGTACACAAATCAAGTACTTGAGTAAAAGTACAGATACGTATAATAAAAAAATATTCCTCCAGTAAAAGTAAAAGTACTCCTTTTTCGATTTTACTTGAGTGAAAGTACAAAAGTACTTGATTTTTAATGTAATTAAAATTAAGTAAAAAAGTACTGACAGATAGACTTTTATATAGGCTACTTAGTTTAATTTCATATTAGCATTTTTTTTTAGAATGCTGTTCAAAATACTTGGAATTTTTCCAAAATAACCACTATATAGAGTCAAGATGTGTTTTGTTGTTGATGAGAGTGATGTAGTAATGATCACTGTGAAGCTTACACTGCAATGTACCTGAGAGAAAACAGATCTGACCATCTAATTTTCACCAGTAAGAAAAAAAAAAGTGTCTTAAAGCCTCTTGTTTTGCATAATTTCAGTTATATATTATATGAGAATAAAGCCTGAAGTTAGGAAGAACGTTTTGACGAAAAAATAATATTTTCATAATGATTTTTTTTGTCTGTGGTGTAAAAAAACCCCTGGCCAAATGCCCCCAGAGGTTGATGTTGATGTGTCTGCATTCAAGCATTTCAGTGGGCTTAAATAGATCACCCTTTACAGCAGATTTAGTTCACAAACAACTGACAGTTTTGACCTAAATATGATTTTCCGGTACAATAATAATCCTAAAATTCGAAATTAGTAACTTACTTTTTGCAGCATCATTCGCGCGCGCTTACACGATCTCCTGGTTCTTACTTGAGAATTTCAGTTCACTGGAGACTCGCTCTAAACGGATCATTTGAATCAGTGAGTTGTCGACTCGCCAACAGCTGCAATCGGATCATTCCAATTCGTGAATGAATCGTTACGTGCGATTTGCGAACCGATTTAACATTAGATACAGCTTCTGCATCTCGGAGCACGTGATGTATTATAAAGTGTAACGATATGTTTTATGAAATGTAGTAAAGTAAAAAGTAGCCTAGATCTTATGCCTTGGAATGTAGTGATGTAAAAGTAAAACTTACAACGAAACTACTCCAGTAAAGTACAGATACTTGAAAAATGTACTTAAAGGGGTCATCGGATGCCCATTTTCCACAAGTTGATATGATTCTTTAGGGTCTTAATGAAAAGTCTATAATATACTTTGGTTAAAAATTCTC
>JAHKKF010494359.1:0-24763 GCA_019740295.1 Labeo calbasu | reverse complement strand
TATTTTCTAATTTAAACATGTGTCATTTTTACTTTATTTAATATTTAATTAATATTTTACATATATTTAAAAATATAATTTATTTAAAAAAAAAAAAATATATATATATATATATATATATATATATATATATACACACATTTATAAATACATACACTATGGTTTAAAAAGTATGATTTTTTTAATTAAAGAAATTATTTATCAAGAACGCACTAAACTAACGCCAACATTTCCAATGCAATTTTTAAAATAAATGTAAAATTAGAATTGCACATTTATATTTTCTAATTTAAACATGTGCCATTTTTACTTTATTTAATATTTAATTAATATTTAATATTTTACATGATTTAATTTTACATAATTTAATACTATATATTTAAAAATATAGTTTATAAAAATAAATAAATAATTATAAATATACATTTATAAATACATACACTATGGTTTAAAAAGTATGATTTTTTTTTTTTTAAATTAAAGAAACTATTTAACAAGAACGCACTAAATTAATGCCAAAATTTCCAACGCAATTTTTAAAATAACTTTTAAATTAGAATTAAAGAATATAATTTAATATTTATTTTAAACATTTAAAAATATAATTTATAAACAAAAAAATAATTATAAATATACACTTATAAATACATACACTATGGTTTAAAAAGTATGATTTTTTTAATGAAAGAAATTATTTATCAAGAACGCACTAAACTAACGCCAACATTTCCAATGCAATTTTTTAAATAAATTTAAAATTAGAATTGCATTTATATTTTCTCATTTAAAAATGTGTCGTTTTTACTTTATTTAATATTTAATTCATATTTAATATTTTACATGATCTAATTTTACATAATTTAATATTTATTTTACATATTTATTTTACATAAATTATTAAAAAAAAAGAAATAAATACTTATAATACATGTTTAAAATATTAGTTATTATTCTACCATATAAATATAAATATACAATATAAACACATACACTGTGGTAAAAGTATGCACATATAACACACACACACACACACACACACACACATATATATATATATATAAAACACACGCGCATCCTGTGACCCATGTGTCTCATAAGCAGACGTTCTTGACGGTTCACCTTTGATTAAGCACAACATGCTCAGGCTTTGCCATCTGGCTTGTTCTGAAAGTTACAATTCATAAACATAACAGGAAGTTGACAATGCTGGACAGATGGACAATGCAGACAAAACGACTTCAAACCATTGATCTTTTCCTACGATGAAAGGGAAAACCATCAAGTTTGGTTCGAAAACCAAAAGGCGGTTTCCTCAATCACGCCTGTTTGAGAAGAGGTCAAAACAATAACTCTTCTTGATGAGATAAAAGGAAACGTCCTAATGATTTTGTTTGTTAAAATAAGGCAGGAAAAGCAGAAGTTTTAGGCATCCTGTTTTACATTGTGGAGAAAGGCAGTCCAAACATGACCACATGAGATACGCTTTGAGCTTTATCCGGGAAGTAAGACTGACAATGCCATGACATTTGATGATAAGCAAAAGTCTTGTACTACAGCACAGAAATGACCTTTTATAGAGCACGACACAAGTAGAGGTCAAGCACTGACAACTTTCACACTCATGGTCAGATTTTTTTACAGAACAAATGAATGGCTCACAGGACAGAAAACATGACTATACCAGTTTTCAAGAAACAAAATGACAGCTTGGCAATTTGGGTTGGGTTTAAGATTCATTAAAAGGACTAGCTCATGAGAGTCATTAGTCTGTGAATCGAACTACAATGGTTGTACCATATGGTAAGGCTTCAATGAAAAGAACCAGTTCATAAAAGTAATTTGTTCATGAAACAGAGATTAAATAATGGTTCTGCAGTACGTTTTTCATTCATTTAAAAACGGGCTCTTTTAAAAATCAGACAACAATGGTTGAATCGATTTCAGTTTTAGTGATTCATTAAAAAGAACCGGCTCAGAAGAGTTATCTGTTTGTGAATCAGACTACACTGGTTGTACCATATGGTTTAACTTCAATAAAAAGAACCAGTTCATAAGAGTCATTTGTTCATGAATCAGACTAAATAATGGTTCTGTTTTTGACTCATTTAAAAAAGGAGGCAGGGAAGAATCGGTTCATAAGAGTCATTTGTTCATGATTCAAACTACCTAATAGTAGAGTCATTTGTTAATGAATCAGACTAAACTGGTGTCAGCAGATGTGTTAGCTTCACAAAAAAGAACCAGTTCATTAGAGTTGTTTGTTTATGAATCTGACTAAATAATGGTTCCACTTCCACATCGTGTTTTTGATTCATTTACGAGGTGCTGAAAATCAGACTACACTGGTTATGCAGTAATTTTTGTGATTCATTAAAAAAGAACTGGCTCATAAGAGTCATCTGTTTGAGAATCGGACTACTTTGGTTTTACGTATGGTTTAGCTCCATGGAAAAGAACTGGTTCATAAGAGTCATTTGTTTATGAATCAAACTACATAATGGTTTCGCAGTATGTCTTTGATTAATTCAAAAACAACTGGTTCAGAAGAATCATTTGTTAATGAATCAGTCTAAACTGGTGTCAGCAGATGTTTTAGCTTTACAAAAAAAGAACCAGTTCATAAGAGTCATTTGTTCATCAATCAAACTACATAATGGTTTCGCAGTATGTTTCTGATTCATTTAAAAACAATTAGCTCAGAAGAAACATTTGTTAATGAATCAGACTAAACTAGGTTCTGTGGATGTTTCAGCTTTAAGAACCAGTTCATAAGAGTCATTTGTTCATGAATCAGACTAAATAATGGTTCTGCAGTATGTTTTCAATTTGTTTAAAAATAAGAACTGGCTCAAAAGATCATTTGTTAATGAATCAGACTAAACTGGTGTCAGCAGACGTTTTAGTTTTAAGAACCAGTTCATAAGAGTCATTTGTTCATGAATCAAACTACATAATGGTTCTGCAGCATGTTTTTGATTCATTTAAAAACAAATGGCTCAGGAGAATCAATTGCTAATGAATCAGACTAAAAAAATACTGTCTCAGAAGATTTATTTGCTTATAAATTGGACTAGATTGGTAATACAATATGTTTTGTGATTCATTAAAAAGAACTGGCTCAGAAAAGTCATCTGTTTGTAAATCAGACTATACTGGTTATACAATATTTTTTGTGATTCGTTAAAAAGAACTGGCTCAAAAGAGTCATCTGTGAAACGGACTACACTGGTTGTACCATATGGTTTAGCTTCAATAAAAAGAACTGGTTCATAAGAGTCATTTGTTCATGATTCAAACTACATAATAGTAGAGTCACTTGTTAATGAATCAGACTAAACTGGTGTCACTGGATGTTTTAGCTTTACCAGTTCATAAGAGTCATTTGTTCATGAATCAGACTAAATAATGGTTCTGCAGTATGTTTTTGATTCATTTAAAAAAGAACTGGCTCAGAAGAATCATTTGTTAATGAATCAGACTAAAGTATGTTTTTAATTTGTTTCGATTCTGTTTGTGAATCGAACTATAATTTTAGATGCATTATTTAATGTTTTTTTTATTTTTAATATTATAACAATTTAAAAAATATTGTATGGTAAAACATTTAAGCATTATCTATTATTCTACAATATAAATACATATATTTTTCCCCATCAAATTGGACTTTCTTTTCAAAGAAAATAAGCAAGAGAGCTTAAAAATGTACAGCTATTATAATTACACATGGAAAATCCAGCCATACATCCGATAATGTGTATAAAGTTCAAAGTTTTAAGTTTGGTGAACCCAAAACCAGCCTAAATTTATAAGGCTTTCTTAAAACCGTTTGGACGTTCAAGAAAATAGTCGATATGTAGTCGTGCACATCCCTAGGCGCAAAGGACGCTCAGGCTGAACCTATGCAAAAAACCCACCCCTTTTGCACTCTCCTGTGACAGCAGGTCAGTTGGATAGCCTGTCTCAATGATGAAAAGATAACATGTCACAGCCTAGTACCTCCACCATGCAATAGTCTCCCATAATGAACACTCCCAAACACGCAGTGACAGGGAGGAGAGAAACAAAGTTCCCCAACAGTATCTGAGGCGCTTTCTCTCTCCTCTCGTCACGCATGCTTAACCTTGTGCCGCTGCGTGGACCACACTGTTTGCATATTAATGCGTGGAGATATTAGAGAGGTCTACTCTCCTGAGAATCAACAGAGGAGAGAGAAAGACACACACAAAACCAAAGACAGATACACAAACACTAACATACCCAGCTATATACCCACAGAAAGCAGACAAACTGTGAAACCACAAACTGCATTCTGAAACACACCTGGATGTTTCCAGCTCACAGATTTAAAGGCAACTGCTGCACATAATGTTTCTGAGTTAGATGGTGTATATCAAGGCTGCACGATTAATCAATAAAACTGAAATTGTGTGATTCTCAAAATGCAAAAATTGTGATTTAACTGAACAAATAAATGCATTGTGTGTTTCAGAGTAAAGCTGTGTCCTTTTACACGTGAGCAGCTCATGATCTGGTGTTTTCAGTATCTCAGAATATCTTGGTTTGCAGTAAACAAGTTTATCACGTACATTTGGGAATGCAATATGCACCTACCATCATTATCTTAAACGCACTTAAAAGCACGTATAAACTTCTTTTGTTGCCAAAAAAAAGAGAAACACATTAAAAAGTCACATTAAAAAAATTTACGATTTATGATTACAATAAAATGATTACATCTAATAATTTATTAGACAGCTCTATGCAGCATAACTCATCAGTCAATGATGATAATTAAAAAAGTGGCAGCAGTCTATTTTTTACGACGTAAATAGTCGTAAAAATGTATGTCTATTTACGATTATTTAATTAAGTGATTATATATAATAATTTAATAGACAGCTCTATTAAACAGAATAACTCATCAGTCGATGATGATAATTAAAAAAAGTGGCAGCAGTGTTGCCATTATTCATAGTGCAATTAATATGCCAATATTAACTAAATCTTAATTAAATTAAATATATATTAAATAAATATTAAATCTGAGTAAAATAAAAAAATTAATCTAATTTTATATATATTGTCATCTAATCTTTTATCACATCTACAATATAATTGTACTGTATGTAAATCAGCATAATATTAGACACTAAAAAAAGTACTGTCTGTGCCATTAACCTCAATCCAGTCTGTTTTTTATGACGTAAGTAGTCTTAAATTTACGACTATTTACGATTATTCAATTAAATGATTATATCTAATAATTTATTAGTTAGCTCTATTAAACAGAATATCCAAACAATTAAAAAACTGGCAGCAGTGTTGCCAAGTCCACAGATTTCCCGTGGAATTGGGCTACTTTTACACTATTGCCGTGGGTTGTTTTTCATGTCCATGGGTTGAAGCAACCCCAATATTGTTATATAGCCCCTGGAATGTGATCTGTACAAGAGGAACCCCACAAAAAACGCAATTGGGCTACTTTTGAGTAGCAATTGGGCAGGTTTTGTTGTGAAAACCTGGCAACCCTGAATGGCAGATATTGGTTGATTGATTGGTCAGTATGTCAGTTGCCCTCTAGTACAAACTAAACACTCATTTTCGCATTTGTGGCAGTAACAAATCTCAGCGTCTGTCATAGCTCAAAATTTTTTATAGTGCAACTAAACTGCCAATATGTGGCTTTTATTAAGATAATCAATTCTAAAACAACTTTGTCAACAGGTAATCTGTTTTCAATTCTGTTTTTCAGAATTTCTGAGTAAAATAAAAAAAATTTAATCTACTTTTATATATATTGTCATCTAATCTTTTATCACATCTATAATATAATTGTACTGTATGTAAATCACCATAATATTAGACATTTACTGTCTGTGCCATTGGCTGAATCCAGTCTATTTTTACGACGTAAATAGTCGTAAAATGTACGACTATTTACAATTATTCAATTAAATGATTATATCTAATAATTTATTAGACAGCTCTATTAAACAGAATAACTCATCAGTCAATGGTGATAATTAAAAAATTGGCAGCAGTGTTGCCAAGTTCACAGTTTTCCTGTGGAATTAGGCTACTTTAACATTATTGCTGCTGGTTGTTTTTCATGTTTTTCATTATATTTAGACCCTGGAATGCGAACTGTACAAAGGGAACCCCACCAAAAATTGCAATTGGGCTAGTTTTGTTGTGAAAACTTGGCAACCCTGAAAGGCAGATATTGGTTGATTGATTGGTCAATATGCCGGTTGACCTCTAGTACAAACTAAACACTCATTTTTGCATTTGTGACAGTAACAAATCTCAGTGTCTGTCATAACCTAAAGATATTCACAGTGCAATTAATCCGCCAATATGTGGCGTTTTTAAGATAATCAATTCTAAAAACAACTTTGTCAACAGGTAATCTGTTTTCAATTCTGTTTTTCAGATTTTCTGAATAAAATCTAAATATGTAAACTAATTCTACCTTTATCTAATCTTCATCTCATCTACAATATAATTGTATTGTATGTAAATCAGAATTATATTAGACACTAAAATAATTACTGTCTGTGCCATTAGACTGGATTCAGGTTAGCTGTAAACTTGTAGTTTAACTAACTTTAATTAACTTGTCCAGCGGTATCATCTTCAAAATGTTGCCATCATTGTTCCTGACACGGAAGAGAAAACTATGCATCATATAACGACAATTTACGCTAATGCTCGCTATAGTGCCTATTTAACAAATGAAAACGAAACATTGTGTCAAATTGAGCGTCCATTTGGTATGTTTCAGGACTAAATGTGTTCATTGGGAAGGTTATGGTTATGGTAATCGCCAAACTAAGCCTAACTTCTATCAACCATGGGCCAGATTAATTCTGTGCTTCGCACACTTTTCAAGCCATTGGGACATCAGCTTTGAGTTTTTCCCCTTTTTTTTCTCTTCCTCATATCACACAAACCATCCTCCTTGACAGTTAACCACTTGTCCACTTTTCTTTCAAGAGGAGAGATAAAAGGTACTGTGATCTTCTCAAAGCAGTCACCTCTTTAAACCTGCCAGTGCTACAACACCATACAGTCTAGCGGTTGTCAGATTCAAACAGCTTAAGTGTTAAAACAGAACTGACTGATTCTGCACTTCCTATCAAATAAAACATTAAGTCAAAAGCTTTTTTTGTCACTTTATGGCGTTGCACATTTATCCATTCGATGATGAGATTTGCTTTCCAAAAAGACCAGCTTGCGATCTCTGAAAACAATTAACGCAATACAGATCTACTTAACTGTCTACTAAATATTGGTTTAATCCAAACAGGTAAAGCTTTTCATTCACGCTGAATATTCAATTAAAAATCACATACAGTATGAGTCAATCTTCCATAGGGATTTCATCTTTCTATTACCACACTTTCAGCCAATGCATAAAATGACCGACCATTCATAAAAAAAGAACACATGCTATTGCATTATATTTTAGATCAAGAACGAGTACAACGAATGACAACAGGAGCCATGGTGCTGCTGTTAGCGCATGTGCTCTGTCATGTTTATGTGGGAGATGTGAGTTTGAGTCTGTGTGTCATTTTCCCACTCCTTCCCATGCTTTTCTGTCTGTTCTACACCGTCCCTGTACATAAAACTGGCAAAACCCCCACATTTCAAAGAAAGCAACGAAAAATTAACAGAAAGTTACACAACAATGATTATTTTTTAAATCTCAAAGCTTTCCAGCACAAGTAAAGGACCGCAAACGGCAGAAAATTTCATTTAGAAAGGGTGAGAAGCTGTAAGAAAATCTCATAACCAGCAAAACTGCTTTCTCAAGCTCAAATCTAATGCTGGAGAGTTTTCGTCGAAAAACCACAAGTCCACACATGTCCCATAAGACACTGGCCTGAATGAAACTGCAATAATTGCTAATTACTTCAAGACAAGACCTCACTGCAGGAAGACAAAACTGTGTGTGCTCAAGCTGTCAACAAAGGCAGATACGAGAATAATAATAGTTTTAGACCTCAGGAAATCAATGGGTGAGGTGACACGTATCTGACTGATACTTGTCAAGTTCCAATGTCTAAGAATCACCTCAGAAGTGATAACACTCTAAAATCTCCACACTGACAAGCCAATTACACTTAAATACAACATATTTTACTAGTGTTGTCAAAATGAGCATGTTTATGTGCTGTCATCCATTATACTGTGCTTCAATTGCATGCACAAATGTGGAGCCATGCACTGCAGCCTTTACCATTTCACATCAAAGCGCAAATGAAACTACGAGCATGCGTGTCAGCATGCGGCAGCTCTTAAAGTAACAGCAGCCATTTAGCTAATAACCCAGCTGCTGTGATGTCTATTAATCAAAGAACAAAAAAAGAGGAAATCAATAACTTTTGTAGCTTTAAGGATTTATCTAGATTTAATTTAGCATTTGGCATTTGATAAGTTCACTTAAATTAGAAGTTTTTATTTTTATAGTCTAATAAATGTTAATTAATGTTAAAATTGATAGCAAATCTCAATTATACTGTAATGTTGAATCGCTAGTCAATAGTTAAATATTAGGGAAAAAATAACAATTTCCTGGAGACATCAGTAATATTGGTATCAGTGATACTCACCTTCAGCCATAAAAATATTTAACAAATGTGACCCTGGACCACAAAACCAGTCTTAAGTAGCACAGGTATATTTGTAGCAATAGCCAACATTGCATGGATCAAAATGATTGATTTTTCTTTTATGCCAAAAATCATTAGGATATTCAGTAAAGAGCAAATTCCATGAAAATATTTTGTAAATTTCCTACCGTAAAAATATCAAAACTTAATTGTTGATTAGTAATATGAATAGCTAAGAACTTAATTTGGACAACTTTAAAGGTGATTTTCTCAATATTTTGATTTTTTGCACCATCAGATTAAAGATTTTCAAATAGTTGTATCTCAGCTAAATATTGTCCTATAACAAACATCAATGGAAAGCGTATTTATTCAGCTTTCAGGTGATGTATAAATCTCAATTTCAAACAACTGACCCTTATGACTGTTTTTGTGGTCCAAGGTCACAACAAATATCACAAATATACTGTCTTAATGCTATTTTGCATTAATTTGAAGAGTGAATGTAAAATTATTGCAATATAAAAGTATATTTAAAAACGTTAATGTTAGATAGGATTAATCTGGATTCATTTGTGTGATTGATTAGTACTTTTTCAATCGATTGACATTACTAATACAGACACAAGCCCTTAAATATATTCATGATAAAGGTCTTTTACAAAGCTCTTAACAAACATTCAGAATGTTTGAAGGTGTGCTAGACATCCTTCTAGGACACTCTAAAATCTCCACATTAACAGGCCACATTTCAGTATGACATATTTTTAACATATATGTCTAAATCTACAATATATTCATTATAAAGGTCTTTTGGAAGCTTCTAAAGAAAATTTCCCCTCAGAACACCGTCCTAAGTGTACTGGACATCAATTAAGCACCATTCAAACTCTCTTTCCCTTATAGTACATTCGTCCGTTCCAGACATTATCAAACACACTAAAAATACCCTTAAAATAACGTTAAATTACATATAATAGGCATAAATCATCTCCTCAGGTCGACGGACCTCTCGTCGTGCCATCACCGTCTTCACCGACATTCGCGCGTAGCCAAAATCCTTATATAACCGCGAAAAAATAACTGCCACAAACAAGAAGTCTCAGCGCGCGACGGGCGAGTATGGTATAGTATAGCAAGGAGAGTATGACTGACGCGCGGAGCGAGTATGATTGACGTGCCCGGCGTGAAAACTTCCATCGCCCGCAGGTCAGTCACACTCGCACGCGCTGGAACTTTTCATTCTGAAACGTCAATCATACCCTTTAGCGCGCTATACTGCACTCGTTCACGTGCGCTGGAACTTTTCAGACCGGAACGCGCACGCAGCAGAGCAACAGCGTTCGTTCTTCTAACAACGGAGGGTTAACATTATTATTTTTCTTTCTTTCTTTTTTTCTAAATGCAGCTCACCTGACTGACTGACTGACTGACAGTGGCGGCTTTTAAACTTGTGAACGGGTACGTAACGTATTTCCAACGCACTTTTCTTTTAAAGCCAAACAAACTTGTGTACTCACCTTGTTCCAGTACAAAACTGAGATGTAGAAATCCTTAAAATTAGCTATACAGCAACTTTGCATGCATAAGTACATATTCACTGATGCAGAAATGTACTCTTTTTATCGACAGTCCACATATAAAGTTTAGTCTTTGCATCTCTGCGAGCTCTGCGTTTACTAAAGGAGGCATGTCGCGTTAATTAGACGCAAGAAATTCTAGCAGCGCGTAACTGATAACTGACAACAACTTTCTTGCGTGAACTACAAGCACTGTCAGAGACAACAGAGCATCAGAGGAACAGAGCGTATCCGCAGCTTGTTAAAAGTCTGGACGTGCGCTGTCTTCATTATTGAGATTTCCCCCCTCATAAATAAAACTTACTTTTCCCTCGCTTGGCTGTCGGACGGTACGTTGTTACTCTTGCCTTTGGCGTACATGCTTGCAGAGAGCTCCGATTGTCACGCACCTGTCAACCCATCACAGCCTCCCCGGACACAACCCCGTCACCATGGCGACTAGAGGAGCGATTGCTCTCATTGGACCGGGCGCCGAGAAGGAACGCCCATTTTGTTGGGTAACTCGCGTGAGTGACAGTTACTCGGCCCCGCCCCAACAGAAACACAACCCCTTTCTTATCTCCAGCACTCTGTCTGTGGAACACACACACATGCACACACACACTTCGTCTTACCCGGCACTGAGGGGAATTTGAAACCGTACTGAGAGGGATTTTAAACAACTGGCTGTTCCCCTCACAAGCAATCACACCCTCTACTGTCACTGGCCAAATTTAAAGTGATATGGCAAATGTGGAGCGGATTCTTCAGCTTCTGCTTGTACTGTTGATTGAAGTAAGATTATTTGGGTCGTGCAAAATTGCATATCTCTTCATAAAGTAAAGAGATGACTAATGGCTTTGCATAATATTTGTTTTATCTTCTAAAAAGTTGATGAAGGGCACTACAGCAGTTTAGACAGCAAAACACTACCCAGAAATGGAAAAATGACTGAACTAATGTTTGTGGTAAACATGCTTTTAATGAATCAGCTAATAATTCATCTGATTACTTGGAATACTGAGATATTTCCAGAAAAGTGAATTTTAGACAATGCTGAATTCTGGCTAAGACTATTCTGGAAATACTTTAAAACAGTATAATATAATAAAAGTTTTTGTTTACATAATTTATGTGTGTGTACTGGGTATATTTATTGTGTATATGTAAATACACACACATGCATGTATATATTAAAGAAAAATGTTATGTTTACATATTAAGTGTATTTATATATAAAATAAATTATATGAATAATAATATATGCATGTAAATATTTGCAAAATATATACTATAAAATATATACTGTCTTTATACTTAGTAAATATACACAGTACACACATATAAGTAAACAAAAACTTATATTTTGGATGCAATTAATCGTGATTAATCATTTGACAGCACTATGTATGGATGTTTCACATAATATGACGATGTTTATGATTTGATGTTTACAAACAGGAATATTGTTTTAATCGTCTTATTGCGGACCTATAAAGGGACCATGCATATCAAAATATTCTTGCGCATGTAAACGCAGTCAATTTGACTGTTCAAATCAAAATTGACTTTTTACTTACCTATTTATTTCCTAATGCACTTTCTTCATCTTATTGTGGATGATCCATCGATATTGCAAAGAAAATAAAATGTTTGTCTTAAACAATGGACTTCTTCTGAAATGGCTTTCCCTTTCCACCTGCATCAGGTAGGCCAAACATGCTGATGGATAATGTTAACCAATAGCTAAATAGCTACTCAGCCATTGGCTGATTTCAGAATAGCATGCTAGCATACTAACACATGGTAGAAACAGTACAAATAGTAGTATGTTAGCATGCAGCTCAATCATTGCTTTACCAAAATACATTGGGTGCTGACAACTTTTCACTGCCCAATCATTTCGCTTCATGCATTTTTTTTTTTTTTTTCAATTAAATGTCCTGTTTTGCTCTGGAATACATAAAATGCTGGAAATAAAAAGGGTTGCGAATATCTACTTTATTCTTCTAATCTTACCTAGATAATCCCATACTATACAAGTTATAAATGTATTTTTTCAATGTATAAAATGCTATAAAAGTATGTTTAACATCTTTTTTTTTTTTTTTTAAATAGTAATATAATCCTAAACCATACTTTTATGTTGTGAAATGTACTGTTAGCTACTGTTATATTCAACCTGTTTTATTTTAAAATAAGATTATAAGGACACTAGAAGACCTTCAAGGGTCGTTGTTTTATTCTTTGCCCTCTTACTACTAAAAAGTCTTTATAAATACACTATGGGTCGAAATGTGGATTCACTGCATCATCAGCTAGTCTGTTTATGGCCAGAAAAAAGCATTTAAAAACGCAATGGCTACTACAAATGCGTCAAATCTTTAGTTTGGTAGAAAGTCTCTCGTTGTGGACGCTGATCTTTTCTCTTTTCGGTTGTGTATATTATTTTGGCGAATGTTTTAACTGCTCTCTGTCCTCTAATGTCTGCGCTGTGCTTTTTTTCCAAAGTGGGCGGCTTGAAACCGCCTGTGCTGAATAACATTGGCTGTTCCGTTTCACTCCCTCCGTGCTCAGGATCCCGGAAGTAGCCGTGTGAGATCATGGTAAGGCAGAACGATAGAGCAGTTTTGCGCTGGTGTGGATGTTTTTTATGACAACTCCGAGTCATGCAGCAGCAATGTAACATGTCAGGCAGTCGGCGTTTTAGAAATTACAACAAAGTCCAAAAACGTGCAATGCAGTTACCACAGCAACGTTACTGCTGACTTTATAAATAGGTGCTCTTGAGGGCTGCACGGTTGAAGCGCCACGAGAGCTGATGCTCAACTGTTGTTGCGTCCTTTATCTCGATCTGCGCTGTAGTATTCGAGCTCAGCTCCATTAAGACGCCATATAACGCTTTATGTAACGTCAGTATCAGTAAAGGGTGTTTCCTGAAAACATGTTTAACAGACTCGTGGTCTGGTTCAGGCTATAAAGTTTCAGGACGCTGTCGTCATAGCTGAGATGTCAATACAATGAAATATTTGGACGTTTGATATGATTAGTGTCATTTTTAGATGTTGAAATACTCCCTATTCAAATTTAATAAGCAAAGAAAACTGCATATTAAAAATGCTTGTTTATAAATAGACTGTTCATAGGTTACATAGTGGAAATACTATAATTTAGTGGCTTTAAGTAGGCTATTCTTTGTTTTAAGTATCCTGACTAGTCCAATATTGACTCAACCAATGGTGTGAGTTTGGGGGCGGAACTAACCTTTTAACCAACCAATGGCAGCCGTTGCGTGAATGTGAAAATCTGTGAATACAGCGCTGCTCCTGAAGAGGTTTTGGCCATTAATTCATACAACAGTATCGCTTTGGGGGTCTGAAAATGAAAACTTTTGAAAACTAAGTGGTTTCAAAGTGGAATTTTTCGATACCAACACCATTCGTCTTCATGTAAACTACAAAAACGCAAATTAGTGATAATGCTGACATCATGCGCATGTGTATTACATGTTTGTGTAGTGTTTCATTCCAAAAGAGACATTGTCAACTAATGGAACAGTGTTGCCAAGTCTGCGGTTTTCCTGCAGAATTTGACTATTTTTCACTGTTGCCGTGGGTAGTTTTTGATCTCTGCGGGTTGAAGCGACCCCAATAATGTTATATTTAGCCCCTGAAATGCAAATTTACCAGGGGAACCCAGACAAAAAAACCATGCATTTTATCCCCTGGAACGCGATTTAACGGGGGCGATTAGGCTAGTTTTGAGTAGCAATTGGGTGGATTTTGGTGTAAAAACCTGGCAACCCTATAATGTAAGCCCATTTCCGCCACTGAATAAAAAATGTAAAAAGGTAATTGCGTTCTCAGAATTGTAAGATGTAGCTAAACTCCCAATTGTGAGTTATAAAGTCAGAATTGCATGATATAAACTTGCAATTGCAAGTTATAAAGTCCGAATTGTACGATTTTAACTCACGGTTGTGATTTTTTTTCAGAATTGCATGATATAAACTCATAATTGCAAGAAATAAATTCTCTCAATTCTTCAATCTCTCAATTCTGGCTTTTTCGCAAATGCGAGTTTGTATATTGCAGTTCTGACTTTGTTCTCGCAGCTGAGTTTATATCATGCAGTTCTGACTTTATAACTCGCATTTGTGTTTATATCTCACAATTCTGATGTAATAACTTGCAGTTGTGTGTTATAAAGTCAGAACTGCGAGGGAAGAAAGTCACAATTGCAAGATAACTTGTAATTCTTACTTTTTTTGCAAATGCGAGTTTTTATCTCACAATTCTGACTTTAATCTGGCAACTGTGAGTTTATATCTCGCAATTCTGACTTTATAATGCACAATTCTAAAAACAAAAGTCAGAATTGTGGGATGTAAACTCAATTGCAATTGGAAGAAAAAAAGTTGCAATTACCTTTTTAATTTTTTTTTTATTCAGTAGCAGAACCAGGCTTCTATACCAACTACTGGCCTGATATGCATAAGACTGTGTTGTGTATGTGTAAATGGGTATTATTTCAATAACGTTTGTTTGCTCACAAAAAACTCAAAGGAAAACCTTTTTCCTTTTTTTTGCACTTAATTTAGCACATCATTGTCTTGTAAATGTACCCTAATATGGTTATAAAGTTGATTAAGTCCTTGGGGGGGAGGGGGGGTGTAAATGATGATAGAATTTACATTTTTGGGTGAACTATCCCTTTAAGTATGCAGGTGTGCATTATATATACATTCATGCACATGTTATATTTGCCATGTTGAATTGTAACAAACTAACAGCAACCATATTTTTTTATGCCTTTTGTTACAGATCGTTGTTAACAATTAATCTTTATTTATTTATTGTTGACGCCACAATGTTTAATCAAAAAGTCATAACTGGAACCTTCAGTGAAAAAAACAGACTTCTTTCTGGTGACATAAGCAGAACTTCTTAAATCTTTTAGTCTATTATATTTATTCTGTTTATTCATAATAGTAATTGGAACACAATCTTTCTGGCAAGTTCTGAAAACAAGTTCATAATTGCGCGTTTATCAGGAATGGCCTCAAATGCGGCTCATCCCATCTGAATTATTATTCGGTAGTACGCACTAATCGTTATTTAAAGAATTGTCCTTCCCTCACATGTCAGAATTGGACCATAGCTAGACACACAGACACTGCTAATCCATTCAAGTGTGTGCACATTTTGTTTATTGCTTCATACGCTGTAATTAATCAAGCCATGTTGTGTCCGTTTAGTTTGGAGTTGTAGATGCTCACTAAACCGGCTGATCAGTGAAGATGTGAATAAATGGGTTTGTTTGATGTTTCTCATTTCTGCTTGTTCATGCGAAGGGGGTGAAAGAGGCACGAGCAGGAAAGGGCCACTTAGCGAATCAACCGTTTCCTCTTGAGTAATTGAAGCCAGAGCCGCTGCTGCGATCCAGCAACCTAAAGTTGTGATGGAATTTGTGTCTCGACGATCTCCATGTGGATTTATTAAGAGAACTTAAAGTCAACAAGAGAATTGTCCAAAATTGCTTTCTTAACACAGATTTCTAATATAATTGTGCACAATTAATGTGCATGTTATTACAATAAGAGTACCTTCATGGTCCAATCAACTCCTGATGCAAATGTTATCTTATCTCATATCGTATCTTACCCGCAAATGACATTACAGAAGTAAAATGGTTGAGAATTTACAGTGGTCAGTGTTTGTTTTGGAGCATGAAGTTGAAGTGATCTTTAGTTATTAGCCATTTAAATGTGCTTAATCTTACCCTCAGATGGCAGGCGAGAGAAACCCTGCGTCATGCTACCTGGATGAAAGGACCTTCCGGCTTTGCTGTCAGCTTTTTCTCCAACACTCTGAGACCATCCAGGATGGCTGGAGCTGGGAGCAGATCAAGGTGAGCTGAATGTTTGAGTAACTCCACAAAGACTGGGCCTACTTGTTCTCCTTAGAGGATCAGAATGAAAGAAAGAGCTTTATGGGTGAATCTCACAAATCTCATGTCAAGAAGGTGTTTTATTTTGAACATTTTTGGTGTTTTGACAATACTTATTTACTCCCAAAATTTTCATTACTTCTCAAGGATGACTCATTAAGTTCTCACTTCAAAAATCTGATTTAATTGACTAATACAACTTTGTTTACAAAAAATTTTGACTAAAAGTCTACTCACCCTCAGGCCATGCAAGATGTAGATGAGTTGGATTTTTCTTGGAAAAATTTTGGAGAAATCCAGCTTACCAATGGATCCTCTGCAGTGAATGGGTGTCGTCAGAATGAGAGTCCAAATGGCTGATTAAAAACAACATAATAATCCAAACCACTTCAGTCCATCAATTAACATCATGTGAAGTGAAAAGCTGAGTGTTTGTAAAAAGCAAATCCATCATTTTAACTTTAAACCATTGCTTACGGCCAAAATATGAGCCCATAATCCATAATAACACTCTTTTCAGTTAAAAAGTAAAAGCTATAAGCAATGGTTTAGAAGTTTTGAAAACATTTAAATGACGGATTAGTTCCTTATAAACATGTAGTTTTTTTACTTTACAAGACATTAACCGATGGACTGGAGTGGTGTGGATTATTGTCATGTTTTTATCAGCTGTTCAAATTCAGAGGATCCATTGGTGAGCAAGTTGGTGCTAATTTCTCCAAAACTGTTTAGAGGAAAGAAACAAACTTGTATTACATTTTGGATGATCTGAGGGCAAGGTTGCCAGGTTTTCACAACAAAACCTGGCAACCCTGCCATTTTACCTGGTAAAAATCAGAGAAAAAAATGGAGCTTTGTGCTCTTGTATCCTACCTCTCTCATTTGGCACAAATCCAAATGTTCCATAATATTTTCATATTTACGATGTATCCAATTGCTAAACTATTTTTTTATTATGTAAGTTATAGGCTTTGTACTTCAGTCGCGTTCCAACGGTGACACAGTGAGGCGGGTGCACTGATGTTTGGTTCACTGTGTTTTATTTTGATAAAGTAACGTTACCAACTGTGCTGTCAAGTTAGTAATGCTAGAAGTCTGGAACTGATCTGTTTTGTGTTTGTGTGCGTCGGCGCGATTACTTCAACTGTCCTCAACTTACAAAAAGATAATAGTCGCTTTTTGCCATTTGAGTTTCCTTCTTGTCACAAAACTGAACTGAAACTCAGTAAAAATATAGGCTACGTTACGTGTCGCACTGTTTTTTGCCCCTTGTCAGTTAACTAAATTAAATATATATCAAGTATTTATTACTTGTATGTATATATGTACTGTATTTTTATTGCCTATATATGACATTATAATTTGATATAATATTTAGTATTTGCACATGTAGGTGGAAAAAATTGTAATTTGTACTACTGTCTATTTAAAATAAATGAAAAGAAATCTAACATAGTAGATTTCAGTGTTTTTTTTCACAATTATGGCATTGGGAAATTATCCTGTATATAAATTAGGGAGCCGTAATTAATTAAGATCGCACATTCTCTGTGTATATTACGGAATGGCAGTACGTACCACACATTTTGCAAGATAAGATGTTTGTCAGATTTGCTCAAGATCTGCAAATCGTTCACCATCGTCCCATCAGTCACCTCTCTTTACTCTGTTTATGTGGTAAGAGAAATTGTATGCACTCAAAGGTAACAGGCTACCGCAAAGCTGCTAACAATGTCCTTTTTGTTACTCCGTTGAATGTTTTCATTTTACATGCCTTTGCAAATACGGATTCGGGCGCATCCTCTGATCTATATAAAATGACTGAATTGTTCAGTGTGTTCTAAACTGCAGTTAGGCAGTGAAGCCACCGGAAGTGTTCGATCCGCCATCTTACTATTCCTACCCTCAGAGAGCTCTATTGACTCACAGCTAAACTGCTGACCCGATTTTAAGTGTATAAGTCACACAGGACTAGTTTTTAGGATATGTGTGTGTAAATTCATTTTTACCTAAAATGGTATCTGTAATGTTTATCATCTTCTATGGCAGGATAAGTGATGTTTTGTAAACGTTCAGGTGGGTGTGTCAGCTGCGCACTTGCCGACACAGTTAACTGATCCAACACATACATATATGAACATACATCTGGTATTAGTATCTGAAATTGATTCAAATATACAATAAATAATACAATACAAGCCTCTGTTACTATATTGCTCTGTGCTGTATTGAAATTCAAATCTTGGAAATAAAGCTTGATGTATTTAAATCCGTAGCATATGTAATTAGTCAGCGTTATTTCTCCAAGTTATGTTGCGTATATTTTAATGTCCCTAATTGAGCAACATCTATTTCAAACTCTTAAAGATCGCGCAAGTTCTATTATATTAATGCCTTACATTATCTGACTATAACACTAACTCATTTTTTGCTCAAATTCGTCAATGAAAATAGTCTGAAACAAAGTCAGCTGAGCCGCATCTCTATTCAAACACAACTGTTCCGTTTATGAATGAACGTGCGTTTTTAAACGAATCTGCATCGATTCAATTACACATTTGTAAAGAGAGTCACTTGCTTCATTCCTGAATGAATGATTCAGCGATAAAAATCAGTGACTTACCGCCATCTGCTGACTGTTTTAGTTTCATTTTAGTTTCATTTTCATTTGATCTTTTTAGTTATTAAAATCATTTGATACTTCTATATTCAAAATGTGATATTTAACGTTTTTGTATTATTAACGTTTATTATTAACATTTATCTCAACATGAATGTTATGTAGGCTGAATTAACAAACGTTTAAATCATTACCTGCATCAAAAAGATGTTAATGAAATCATTGTTGAAACATGCATTTAGCCTGTACAACTAAAAACACTATAACAAAACAGCATAAACCGTGATTAACTGTACAAGGCAAATTGTATGTATACAAAGCATAAATGTTTATTCACATTTCAGAATGAGCATTTTGTCATTTGTAAACGTGGTGAACGTCCGATGCTTTTCATGTTCATCTGATGTTCGCTACTGTAATGTATATGAACATAACTTTAATAAGCAGAGGGAATTTCGGACATTAAACAAAAAACCGCAAATAACCGTTTACATGCTTGGGACGTTTGCGTTGTGAGAATGTACAGTAAGACGTCAGATATGAAAACAATGACTTGTTGGGTGATGTTTACTCATTAAAATCGTATAATTTCCTATTTATTCAATAGAATGTTTGTGAATACTAGGGAATAGCAATATGGCGGCACAGTGGCTTCACTTCTATGACGTCATGAGCAATCGCGCATCCTTCCCATAATAACAAAAGATTCATAATTATTTGCCGTCGCTGAAAATGAGGCAGGATGTATGTTTTTCTTTCTCCATTGCTGTTGCTGTTTTTCCGACAACATCATGTTATTATTAAGCCTAGGCTGTTATGATTATTTTCAGAAAAACGATTTTTGAAATTCGTGAATCGATGCGAATCGCTAGAAGACTGAATCGCGATTCAAATGTGAATCGATGAATCGAAATATTATATTATTTGGGGTAACTTCAACCTGTGGACAGGAAAAACAATCCAGACAACAGTGTGTCAAGTAGCCCAACTTGGTGACACTGCCTGAGGGTGAATAAATCATCCACAAATTAGCATTTTCGGATGAAATATTTCTATAGCCAAAATATAATTGGATTTTTGGATGAAATATTACCCAGACAAGTTCATGACCGGCTTTGTACTTTGTTCTAGGACACCGATGAAGGCTTCATGAAGAAGACTCTTCTCATTCCTATAAAATCAAGCATTTTGCACCAACAACTTGGGTGTTCCATGCAGGATGACCGCATGATGACAGATGACATCCAGGTAAGACTTGCATCGCTATTGCTATTACTCATACTTACGGTTAGTACCAAGTATTAACCTCATCCCACAGCACTTCGTTTTACCCATTTTGGTCATAAAAGCATACTGTCTCTGAACCAGGAGTGGTTCTTGGGTAAAATGAGCCAGTCCATTTATAAACGCTAACAAAGTGGGCCACCAAAAATGAAGACTGACCTAAGTGTTTCCCCACATACTGAATCAATTACCTGAAGGAAACACTTTAACTAAATCCTGCGTTTTATAAACGTCCCGGGTTTAGTTTTGGAAAAACTTGCTAATGTTGGCATACGCTTTTATGTGACTGTTAAGATGTTTATGCTTTTTTGTCCATCAGGGTGTTGCACACTCGATCGTTTAGCTTTGTCTGCACACTACATGCATTCTCCATTTGGGGAAAAAATGGATGTGCATGACATACTTAAACTTTAAAGAGTATGCACACTTGATGTTTCGCGAAAAACAATCTTTAAAGGTAGTATCAACAAAATATTTTGATTCGTACACCGGTCTAAATGATCTCCTCCAAAATGGGGGCTGTGCCTTGTGGCTGATTTTTCTTTACCTCCACTCTCAGCCCATTTCATTAGTAAGCCCTTCCGGCTGATTGCAAATGACTCGACTTGCTTGCATATTTACATTCAGCTCACACACACTAGGGAAGACTCAACACCTTCTCCTTTCATGAAGGAGATTTTGCCATATTTCAGTGCCACTGGAGAAAGCAGTTTTTGTTTGTCAGTAACTGATTTTAATGCAAACCGATCTGATATTCTGTGGTTAAGGCTGGTCCGTTGCGCTAATTATTAATGATATTAACCATATATCCTTATATAAGTACAGTATTTGCTTTGAAGTAGTATTTGTTTTAAACCAAATGCAGACTTGCCCACTTTTTTATATTTTATATTTTATAGTAAAGTTATATTATGTATATTTTTTTTGTTAGATATATAATTTGAACAAAATCTTTAAGAATATATAATAATTATACAATGTACTGTCTCTCTTTATTTATTTATTTATTTATTTATTTATTTTTGCAAAAAAATAGTACATTATTGCTAAGTATATTGTGTCAATTGTGTAAATTATTTATTCGTCATGGAAGTGTTTGTTGTATATTTTCAGTACGACAAAGCAGTTTTACTGTACAAAGTCCCAATGCATTATGGTAATGAGAATTTGGATGGGAATATGTTCTAAAATCTGAAGCAAAAATATCACAGTTGTAATGTGAAAAGAAATAATATAAATTGTAAAGTGTATATTCATAATAGTAGTATTTGTTGTATATTTTAATACAAAACAAACCCCAATAAAACAAGGGAACATGCACTTAAATAAATTAAATAAATAATATAATATAACATTTGCTAGGTATTTATTCATCATGTTAGTATTAATTGTATATTTTAAGCTCAAAATAATAATAAATAATAATTATAACAATAATAACTTGACTGTAAAGTGTCCCAGTTCATTATGGAAATGAGAATTTTAAAAAGGAAATGTGCTTAAATAAATAAAATAAATGGTATATTATATAATTTGTAAGGTATTTATTCATCATGTTAGTATTAATTGTATATTTTAAGCACAATAATAATAAATAATAATAATTAATAATTAATAATAATAATAATAATAACTTGACTGTAAAATGTCCCAGTTCATTATGGAAATGAGAAAGTATATTGTAAAGTATTTATTCATCATGGTAGTATTCATTGTATATTTTAAGCACAAAAAAACAACAACAATTTGTCAGTAAAATCTCCTAGTTCATTACAGCAATGAGAATTTAAAAGTGAACTTGTGCTTAAATATGTTAAATAAAAAGAATATTATATAATTTGTAAAATATTTATTCATTATTGTAGTATTAATTGTATATTTTAAGCACAAAAAAAACTTGACAGTAAAATGTTTCAGTTAATTATGGTAATGAGAATTTAAAAGGAATCGTGCTTAAATAAATTAAATAGTATATTATATAATTTGTAAAGTATTTATTCATCATTGTAGTATTAATTGTATATTTCAAGCAACAACAAAAAAAACTAAATAAATAAATAAATATACAGTGAAATGTCCCAGTTCATTACAGTAATGAGAACTTAAAAGGGAACATGTGCTTAAATAAATACTGTATTATATAATTTGTAAAGTATTTATTCATTATGGTAGTATTAATTGTATATTTTAACCACAAAATAAATAAATAAATACATTTTGCAGTAAAATGTCTCAGTTCATTACAGTAATGAGAATTTAAAAGGGAACATGTTTCTTAAATAAGTTAAATAAAAAGAATATTATACAATTTGCAAAGTATTTATTCATCATGGTAGTATTAATTGTATATTTTAAGCACAAAAACATAATAATAACTTGACAGTAAAATGTCCCAGTTCATTACGGTAAAGAGAATTTAAAAGGGAACTTGTGCTTAAATAAGTTAAATAAAAAGAATATTATATAATTTGTAAAATATTTATTCATTATGGTAGTATTAATTGTATATTTTAAGCACAAAAGAAAAACTTGACAGTAAAATGTTTCTGTTAGTTATGGTAATGAGAATTTAAAAGGAAACATGTGATTAAATAAATTAAATAATATATTATAGAATTTGTAAAGTATTTATTCATCATTGTAGTATTAGTTGTATATTTCAAGCAACAACAAAAAACTATATTTTAAGCACTAAATAAATAAATATACAGTAAAATGTCCCAGTTCATTACAGTAATGAGAATTTAAAAGGGAAAATGTGCTTAAATAAGTAAAAAAAAAATACTATATTATATCATTTGCAAAGTATTTATTCATCATGGTAGTATTAATTGTATATTTTAACCACGAAATAAATAAATAAATACATTTACAGTAAAATGTCTCTTCATTACGGTAATGAGAATTTAAAAGGAAACGTGCTTAAATAAGTTAAATAGAATATTGTATAATTTGTAAAATATTTATTCATCATGGTAGTATTAATTGTATATTTTAAGCACAAAAAACATAATAATAACTTGACAGTAAAATGTCCCAATTCATTGCGGTAATGAGATTTCAAAAGGGAACATGTGGTTAAATAAGTTAAATAAAAAGAATATTATATACTTTGTAAAGTATTTATTCATTATGGTAGTATTTGTTATATTTTAAGCACAAAAAAAATTGACATTAAAATGTCCCAGTTTATTAATGAGAATTTGGAAGGAAAAAAATCATGTAATGCAAAAAGAATTAGTATAGTGTATTATATAAAAGAAAAATACAAAGCAACAACTTTATGCGTCGTGATAATGAGAAGGAAAAATTTGGAAGGAAAAATGTAGTTCTGAAAAGGTATCATTTGTTGTAATGCGAAAAGAAATAGTATATTAAATAAATCATGGTATTTGTATTTGTTGTGTATTTTAAGTACAAAAATCAATCCGACAGTAAAATTGAAAATCGTATTTTTTAATCCGTTTGCTTTTGAGCTGAAATGCATGTGAGATTGATCAATTTCTGATGAATTACTGATACACCAAAAAGGCCAGTATTGTGTACAACGATACCAACTCATCATCAGCATCTCCTTTGTTCACTCCCCAACATTCAAAGTCTAGCGTGCAGTCGTGCCACAGCGCACGTCACCTGACATGCCCTGCATAAAAGAACATTTAGAAAACTTGACCTTGGTAAAGACTGTTCGCCAGCAAGCAGTAGCTTGCAGGCTACAAGAAAGCCTCTTTTTTTTCCCCATTGTTGAGGAAAGGAAGAAAAAAAATCCAGAAAAGATCTGTGAAAGATTAGAGAAACCAGGACTGCTTTTTTCTTTTTTGTGGCATCCTGTTTTGAGTGGTGGAATTCTTTTAGGGAGTGAATAAATGCCTCACTCAACAAAAATCTATCAGGGTTAACCCTTTCAGTACCACACACCTGACATCCGTGGAGCTGTGCTCAGTGTTACTCTTTGTCTACGAGCACCTGTACATAAAGGGGTCGTAACTTCAGTAAACAAGGGCAGCTGGCATTATAGTGTCTTCTTTATGTTTGTAGGGAAGTACAATGTGCTTCGTAACTGCTTCCAAGATTTTTTATTGTTCAAAATGTAACCAAAATATAGTCTAAAATGTATATGATGCAAAAAATTCAGCTTTGAAATCACAGGAATAAATTACATTTTAAAATACATTCAAGTAGAAAGCAGTTATTTTCAAATTTATATATATATATATAATTTCATGCATCTTTGCTGAATAAAACAATTAAATTTTATTTCTTATTGAAATTATATAATACATTATTTATGTACACAATGTAGAATTTTGTTTATATTTTATTTAATATATACTATATAATATATACATTTTATATTAAATCACACACAAGGGTATTTATTCAAAATCATTAATAGTAATAAATTACATTAAAGCTAAACAGGGGGTGAAAAAATATGATAGATTTTTATTATTATTATTATTATTATTAAATAATAATAATAATAATAATAATAATAATAATAATAATATAGTATTATTGCTGTTGTTGTTGTTGTTGTTGTTGTTGTTGTTGTTACCAATAATATATATTTTATTGTTACCAATAATAATATATTACGAATATGTTCTTGTTAACATTATTATTATTATTATTATTATTATTATTATTATTATTATTATTATTATTATTATTATTATTATTATTATTGTCATCATTCAAAATCATTAATAGTAATAAATTACATTAAAGTT
>JAHKKF010494354.1:0-10274 GCA_019740295.1 Labeo calbasu | reverse complement strand
TCTAAAGATTGATTTTACTCATTAGTTCCACATCGGTAGGTTGACGAAGCACATCTTGTACCCAGTAGTATGTTGGTCATATTGATGTCACTTTTACTGATAATGACAGTAGAGAATGGACAGGAAATAATGAGGGCAAAGAGGGCTAAGGCAAAAATAGAAAATGATGCAAGTCAGACTCGAACTTTAGTTCCTCAAATCAGAACCAAGGCTCAATGTGCTAAGGCTCTGCTAGGGCACAGTTCCGTTTTGTTTTAGTATTCTTATCTCATATATACCCTGAAGGTCTGAATGAATTCAGATGAAGCTGGAAGTCAGAGCGGTTTCCTGCCCACTGTCAGTTTCTCTTAAGGGGGATGTCAGATGAGGACTTTTATATGCGTGCTTTGTAGTCTAGATAGCAGTACTTATTGGAGTGCTGCAGGGAGAACGATAAATCAAACATGTGCAAACTTGGAAAATTCTTTTGATACAATAAGCAAGAATACATGGAAATTGCACCTACATATCTGTAAACTTGGAAACTTAAGCCATACTTTAAAAATATATGGATTTCATTGCACTGCGAGACAGAATATCAAACAAAAAGTGTAACCTGTAAATGTTAATGTATGACTAAATTGTATTAGTCGCTTAGTTGCAGAAAAAAAAAAAATCCTCAGGAGGTGGCGAAGTCACGTAGTACGAGACAGACAGAACGTTAACGGCTGGTCTATGTGGTAATATAGTAGGCTACATCTAGCAGGACATCCAAACACTCGCCTATCATTCATCGACCTCAAATATGGCTTATCATCTAAAATACACAAGTAGTAGCAACTTTACATAGCCACTCAATCTAACCTAGAAAAATGTGCGCTATGCAAGTGTCCGTGTAGAGTGTGGAAGCTGAATAGTAGCGCACTTACTGCATGACAGATGGAGGCGCCTGTGCAGTCACTTGCTTCTAAAATACTTCCTCATTTTTGGTCATACAGATAAAAGTAATACATATTTTGAATCTGTAAGCACTATATGTTTATTTGTGTGCACTCACAATAGCAAATAAATGTTGTGCTTTTATAAAATAATGAAAGCAAACAGGATATACTTTCTGCTGTCTCAGTCTCTGTGAACTTGAGCGTGAAACTCGGTGTATACTTGCCTTACAGACATGAAAATATATCTATAGGGAGTGAAATGTCTACTTTTAAATCAACATATTTGAGTGGACAACAAATATTCTCGGATTATGTAATCCATATGAAACATGCACAGAGGCATATCCACTACTTCAGAGATAGAACAGAACTTCATTTCTTAAGCCGAAAACAAAAAAAGCACTAGTTTATCAAAAAATTATTAAAACTTAAATGCAGTCTCCTTGCTGTTTTTCCCTGACACATTCATAATTATTCTATTTACCGGTGCGCTTGGGCGCTTATTAGGCTATGTATGCAATTAAAGGCTTGTTATTTTGATTTAATATGATGTATAAATATGCGGCTAATAGTCGACTAATCCTTAAAATGAACAACTACTATTGACCAGAAAAATCTTTAGTTGAGGGCAGCCCTAGTGTTTCTTTACTAGTTACTTAAAGGGGTTATTGGACACCCATTTTTCACAAGTTGTTATGATTCTTTAGAGTCTTGATGAGAAGTCTATAACAGAAGTCTATAAGTCTATATTATACTTTGGTTAAAATTTCTCAGCGATAGGATAAAAAACACACATTTTACCTTGTCAAAATCAGCCCTGTTCAGAGCGAACCATTCTATTGCATGTTCCTTTAAATGCTAATGAGCTCTGCTCACCCTGCCCCTCTCTTCTGTGGGGTGATGAGCCAATCTGTTTCTGTGTACTTTAGCTGCATTTACCCGCGTTTAGCCACAAAACTTGCTAACTAGCACATTATTAAGAAAGGTGTTTTGCAAAGATGCATAAAAAAATCTTCATACTCACTTCTTCTATTGGTGAAGCTGCATCACAAATGATTCGCGCAAACATAGATGCATTTATGTAGATGGCCGGGCACATTTCCTTCTCAAACGAAAGTAACGTTAATCCTCTGCGTCTTCAGCGGCTCAGATGTTGGGAGTAAATGATGACTGCTATGATCATTATTACATCCAACAACAGAACACCTCAATCGCTCAATCGGAGACATTCCTGTCTCCCTGCATCGGAGTCAAAACAATGGCGGTCGGAGTCGAACTGTTCACAGCTTAATCAGGGCGGGTCTAAGATAAAACAGTCATGTCAATCAACTATCATGGGAGTGGCCTTTGTCGGTGTGACGTCACACAGACAAGAAGCTGAGAATGGCTTGATATAAAAAAGGAGATATTTCTTATAAAGATTACAAAAATACCACTGGGTGGACTTTTTATCATAATAGGGTGGTTGTGTACACACACTGCCAACACACACTGATGTTCAAACAACATGTAAAAGTGAGTTTTGCATCTGATGACCCCTTAAAAAAGTAATCTGATTAAGCAACTTGCGTCACTTGTAATGCGTTACCCTCAACACTGATCACTACATAGCAGAAGCTGGCTAGTCTCTGTTGCATCTAAAGCCAATAAGCTTGCTGCCAAACATTTAAAGAGTTCTATGTTTGCTGTAAGCAAGATTTGCAGAAATTCTCACTGGACAAGCTGCCAGATACATTCATAATATTTCATCTTGAGGCTTGATTTTTTTCTCCAGTAATGACCAAACTATATGCCTGGACTCTTCGCTGACAGTAGGTTAACCTAAAGCTTTTCATGGTTTATGAAATCAAAAGTCAAGCGGATGTTTAAGATTGGGACAAAACCAAGAGGAATATATAAGCTACCTGAACTTAACTTTGGACATTCTTTATCTCCCTTTGTCTACAATTCGGTATTCCGATATCTCCATTCAAATGGCATCTCTGGCACACATAGTCCCTGTGATATACATTGGAGAGTTCCACTCATGTTACCGAGAAAGCAAGGCATTGCACGCCGCCCGTTAGGGAAACACCAAACCATTGCTGAGCAGCTGGTATTGTCATAAAAGCAGCACTGGGTGATTTTACGAGGTTCGGGCACCACAGGTAGTGCCGTAGAATGACAGAGTCTGGGCATAAAATCCTAAAAAAAAAAAACTTAGCATGACTTTCCTGACAGCTTTTTTTTTATTTTACTGTTCCATCACAGGCTGCCGCTCTGGGTAGGCTATGCAAATTTTCTTATTGATATGACTCCCTGTTTCGAAGAGGAAACTAATAAAAACAGGATAAGAGAGACTGCCACCATGCCAAAGCCAGGAAATAGAGGTAAACACCCACATAGTGAATCCAATGCCATCTGCTTCAATTGGATAACAGTAAGATGATGTTACAGCCCTTACAGGAAACACACACAACAAAATAATTATGGAATCTATTTATCGCCACATGACAGACCACGCCCACAGCAAAATTTGTTAATGGAATTTTTCGCTATAGAATGTTAGCACAACCTCATCAGAGGGGTAGTCCAACTGGAGCCATCTGGGGTTAAGAGCTTTGCACCATGAAACAATGTTGATAGATCATAGCTTGTGATTTGTGGAGATAAGAGTAGCCTTCTGGTTACCAGCTCTGAGCTTTAACCACTAAACCAGGGCTTTTCAACTCCAGTCCTCCAGGCTTCAAGGTCACTGTCCTCCAGATTTTAGCTTCAACATTCAGATATGTTGAGTATTTCTGCATCTGTTACTGAATTTTAACAAATTAGCATGAATTCTTAGGTGTTTTATTAAGCATTAACTTTGTATATAAGGTTGTAGAATCTTGTATATTATAATCATTTGGTTGTATAATTGTATATTAGTAGAATCTTTGGATGTTTAGTGTAGTTTTTATTTGTCTTTTTCATTCATTCATTAATTTTAGTTTTAGCCATGTAGGGTTACTAAAGCTGCCAAAGGTATAATTTAAATGACTCAGTCTGGTGTTATTGCTATCTCTTGGCATTTTTATCTGTAACAGACATTTAAAAAAAAAAAAAAAAACATTTATTTATTTTTATTTTAATTGGCTTTTTTTTTCTTTATAGTTTTATTACAAATATTAGCACAATGTTGACATGGAAGAATTTGATGGAAAACCTTGGTGTTTATTTCAAAATCCCAATAAAACAACAATACTGTTCAATTAGCTAAAATTAGTTAAATCATTAAGAATCATAATTTAACAATGAACAACATTTATTAATTTAGGACATACACTAGCACTCCTTTCCAATTCATGATCATTCATAATGCATTAAATAATGTTAATTTATACAACAACAATGCTAATTTACAATGCTGTGGGAACATTATAATTTGTTGCTTGATGATAGCTATTGCATGGTAAAATATTAGCAAAATCAGTTTTATTGATCATTGTGGTATCTTTGCCAATCTGAGTACAGTTTACGACACTGAGATTAGATTTATCCTGTAACTCTGAAGGAGGCCAATGTCAGATTACCACAGCATTTTTTTTTTCTTCTGAAGTAAAATCTAAGATTCATCCATTCTCTCTCATTGCTGTCTAGGAGAAACAACTGATCTTGTGTGATATTTGTCTATCCTACGGGCCTTGTCCCCATGTTATGTAGCTTGTACCAAATATTAAACAATTGCATTTTAAACAAATCAGTCATGTCAACGATACACAATGCTTACCCTTGGAAACAATGCTGGATGCTTAGACCATAAACCCTTGTGTGATGATGTATAACTATAATATTTCATTTAGGCAGGGAATGAGGGCATAATGTATAACTCTACACATTCCGAAGTGTCATCGGGAAGGGAAATGGCAGAGAGGATGGAATAAATGGCAGTCGCAGTGCTGCCGCGTCGAATCGATGTGCAGCAGAAAATGGCGTCGGATACAAATTGCTGGGCAAATATTTCATGGAGCAAGTGAGCCATTCAACATCAGTGGCACTCTCTCTCATGCCAACAGAGAGAGATTAGGACGCTTTGTGAAGTGCTCAGATCGTATAAAGATATATATCTCATCATGTCTAATGATGCTTTAAGATCATCACACTGTGAGGATCAAAGTGCCAGCCATCAAAAGGGAAATACTCCCTGCACATATTATTTATGTATGTTCAGGTTAAGCTGTCTGCTTTGCTGTTTATTACAGATCCTTAATGCAAGGATACATTATTGAAAGCTAAAACAAACTGGAATATACATGAATATGTTTTAAACAGCACAGCAAACAACTGTAAAGACCCATACTCTCCTTCTGGGAAGTAAACTACTTTTTCCTCGCACTGTTGCCAGGGTCTAGAAGGGCAAATGTATGATGGAGTCAGTGCCAAGTTGATTCGATCTGCCAGACGCTGAGGTAAACGCGTTGGTTCTTTCAAAGAAAAAAGCTAGACACCATAAGGCTCACAAATAAATGATCTTATCCTGTTTAATCCTGGAGGTTTGCATTAATGATTCCCATTCCTGTTCTTTTCCCAGCTGTGCAATATCCTGTGCTGAACTCCTTCAAATCCCTCTAAAGAGCCCCCTCAGACGGCTCACAATTCCATGCACAATCAAAATGTGGAACTCAAGAAGATGCTTTTCTTGTCAATGTCCTCTTAGAACTGGCTTAAAGGTCTTGTCATTCTTGTGTCATCATTGACCTAACATTTCATTTAACGTGTCAGAGTCGCTGTTCAAAGAGATGATTCCAGTCTCAGCAGAGAGTGATTTGTATGAAACAGCAGGCCTGAGCTGCATCTGTGGCTTTGTGTTATTCATCTTTGTTGACACCACAAAATAGGTATGTATACATGTACCCATTTTGGTAAATCAGAATGAATCGAATATGTTTTGAGATTGGAAAGTTCTGTATATATAAACCGTAAGCTTTCCAATCCGATTCATATTTTTGCGTATACATAGTCCAAACAAACTTCAGCACATATGCTACTCCCAGCCACCATATTCATAGAAGGAGTTATATATTTTGCTAATATTTAGTAATTATTAAGTCTCTTTCACTGACTAGTTCATAAATAAGAAAAAAAAAAAAAGAAAAATCATCTGCAGTGTTTTCATAAAATATATTTTCTGTAAATTAAACTTCAACTGAAGGTACACTGGATTATCTATGCATGGAAACAGCATTTTAGATCTAACTCTAAAAGAGCCAACTGCTTACACCAAATCAAATCTGTCAATTTGCCAGCTCTAGCACCCTTATTCTGAACAAAAAGTTGATGTCAACCAGAAAAAATCAACCAGTCAATAAACACTCATGGTACGCCCACAGAGGATCAATTTCAGGTACCCTATAGGCAATGTAATCTCAAAAAACGACTAATGCTAATTAAGTGTAGTTTCATAGTGTTCTCTTTAAGTGTAGTCAGTTCTATAAAAACTGCATCCGAGCTTAAATGGAGGGGGTGGTACCAGGCACTAAAAAACTAATTAGTTGATGGTTAAAAGTTACATTAATTATTTCTTATTAAAATGGTTACTTCTCTCATCTCAGAATAGAAAATGACAGATAATGAACAGTGAAATTGCAATACTCACTTTCAAGGAAGCATTCCATGCTCAGCGTAAAGTTATCCACAGCAAATGCAATCCCTGCACTGGAGGAAATATCAGCACTGAACTGCAGGTAGAACCTGAACGTGTGACAAAGAAAAACAGAGATAAATTGAAGAGAGTGAGAATTTTGTTAAGCCAAAAAAAAAAAAAGAAAGATTATTACTATGTTATATGGAATTCTTTTGTGTGCTAAGGAGGAAAAATAGTTTGGAACCACAAAAATATATATTGACGACTACAGTAGAATTCCTCATGCTCATGGATTTTGAATAAATCCCTGGGATTTAAAACCCCTTGCCCTCTATGAACTAATATCTCTCAAAACAATAAATGGGTCAGAACGGGCTCTTTGGGTCATAGTGCATGAAGCTTTGCAGCGATACTGTGAAGTGTTGAATAAATATAAAAAAAATTGGACTACAACAAGAAAAGGAAGGAGGCCAGGAATGAAATTTTAATCGCCCTCTGTGGACTGGAATTAGCGAGGCTCCGGATAACAAGAGCGGAGGTTGGAGCTTGGGGAATTGTGGGGGTTTTGGGAGGGTTAGATGAGATTCCAATCAAACATGTAGAGATGTAACAGCCTTCTATTTTCCTCTGCCCTCCTTACTCTTACAAGTCAAGAACAGTTGCTAATTGGAGTGAAAGTGTGGATGAATGGTGAGCCTCTTCATTGATTTTTTTTTCCTCCATCCATTTTTTTTTTTTTTTTTTACTTCTGGGTAGAGTGATATGGTGGTGAGCACGGGATGTAAAATGCTGTGCCGGGACCATAGGCAGGGATGTGTCACCAGTGGGATTTATTAGGATTTTAGAATAAATGTGTGGGTTTGTGCAAAACCAAATGTAAATGACTACAGTTTGCACAGTGGTGAGTGAAAACTTATTGCATATGCATCTGAAACTTGAATTTGCATTCATTCTTAAGTGGAAACTTTCCTGCAATTGTTTACCTGATTATGCCATTGTTATGTTTCAAATCAGGTGCTACTCAGACCACGTTCAGCATAAATTTGATGGTTGTGACTAGACTTACAGATCCACCAAACCGAAGAGTGGTAAGGTAATGAGTTTCCAGCCTTTCCCCATATTAGCTTCGCTTGTTGAGTTCCAGAGACTTCGCTGACCCTCAGGACCTGTGCTGTTCTCTATAATCCAGAGCGATAGCACTCCATTTGAAGATCCACACACCCAGAACTTGACCTTTAGAAGAGATCACAAAATCAGATTTAAACATTGACGCATGTGCCGTCAGCTGTTCTTTTTTAGTCTCAACGTTGGCAGACATTTCATGAATGATTACGTATAATCTATTCTCAGCCTCAAATGGACAACAGTCCTTTCATTGAACATTTGATGCATATTGCGCACAAAAAGCCAAAAACTGGCTGAAAACCAGCAATTACAATGTACAAAAGGAAATTTGTTTTTTTATAGAAAGTGCCTTATTCACATAAGTTTTTTTTGCCAGGAGTTTTGCCAGCCACTTTTTGAGTGGCACAATTAACATTTGTATACATTTGCTACCAAGCATTTTTTGCAGTAATTCATCAAATTATTGAGATGAATGTCTGAAACAGGCATGTATCCAGATGCGCAGTGCAGTCAAGCACACTTTAGGCCTCTAAAAGAGCAGTTCAGGTGCCTGGTTTGCAGTGGTGGAGTGATACTGCACAGTCCCAGCAAAGAACACCAGACAGTGATAGTCTGCTGGATTCTTCACAGCCTAGCAAATTTGCATAATTTATTTAGCGTACCAGGTGCAAAAACAATGCAGACAGCTCATGCAAATGAATAAAGCAGAAGGTGAAATTTTAACAATTGGGCATTATATATATATATATATATATATATATATATATATATATATATATATATATATATATATATATCCATAAGCAGAACAGTTTTTTTTTCTTCCTGAGTCATTTATGTTAGAATATTCAGAGTACAAAACAAGCTGAGCTCGAACAACAGCTGAGTGGTCTAAAGTTCATTACCATAAAACATGATTTTTACTTGTACGTGGGTTACATTAAACCACTTACAAAAGAAAAGGGGCAATCCATAAACATTTATATATATATATATATATATATATATATATATATATATGTATGTATAGAATAATTATATAAGATTCAACTGAATTTTCTGCTTGTGTTTCTACAAATATATTTGTTGTCGTTCATGGACCAGGATTGCTGTGGCATTATTTTTGAGGGTTTTTAATTATGTCGTCATGGGTTTCATATTTACCCACTCTGCAATGTTCCATGTTAATCAGCTTTTTTTGGTCAAATGAAGTTACAAAACGGACAAGGCTTTATGTCCACGTCAAAAGTCTGGCTTTGTGAGACGGCGTGTGATCTAGTGCAGGTTGTAATGCTTATATCACATCTGCTCTGAGGTCCATCTATTATGAGGGACCTTTATGTCGGGCGACTTGCAGCGGGTTGTGAAAACGGCAGCTGTTGAAAGGAGCAAGGCTTCTCCTGTTACAGAAGTCACGCTGAGAACAGTGGCTAGGGGGAGAGATCAGTCGTAATCTACAGTCTTGGTTCGTGTCTGGATATGGTCCAGTATTCTGTCATGGCCCGCTGTGCCTCCACACCGCTCTGGGCACCGTTCATACAAGAGTAAGCCCTCACCTCACATCTATCTAAAGCTGTCAGTCAAGGCTTCTCATAAAGCCCAAACCAACGCCTACCTCTCCACCTGTGTTTCTGTTTGTCTCCACTCCATAATCTCCCTGACATTTTCTCTCCTTTTCTTACTTTCAATTTTTTATCCCAATGTTTCTCTCACTTCTTCATCTCTGTCAGTCTGCGTACCCTTCGTTCCCTCTGAAACTGGCTGTTTGAGTGTTTTTCTTCTTCAGGAAGTCTTTTGCAGTTGTGTAATTCACCCTTCCCAGCAGGCTTGTGGGTGAGCCACAGACTGATGGGGTCAAGGTCTATGAATTGTGAATCTAAAACGGAGACAGGCTTTCAAAAGCTTTCCATCTAGTCGAGAGCCAGACATTTTTCTATTCTTCAAAACGGACATTAACATTTCACATTTGGTTGCCAAATTTCCATGTAATTACATTCAAATGACATTGAAATGTGGGTACAACAATAACCCTCTGACACTGGGCTACATTCTGTCAGTAGCTATTACGAAAGCAACTCATTAAAGCTATTGTGCATCCTAAAAATGTCACATGTAGCCTTAAACACTGAAAAAAGTACTAGGTCAAACCAAATCAACATTGTGAAACATTTCATCATGGCTACACAACCTAACAAATCCTAACAAAAATAACTATTTGATAACCCCTCCCCCCCACACACACACACCTTCAAAAAAAGAAAAAAAAAAAGTGAATGCCATTGTGAAACACTACACATTATGCAAAGATATGCTACACTGTAGTCACAAGATGCATCCATCTTGGAAATAAAAATGCAAATGCATGTCATTTTACATTTCTAATCCAATTTTGCATAGAACGTTTCATAGTTGTTTCACGTTTTATTAAAACTATGATTAAAAAAGTAAATGTTACAAATTGCAGTCTGATATACTAGTCCATTCATCACAATGGGAACAAAGGTCACATAATGTGTTTTTAGGGCTGACAGTGACTAAGCTAAACAATGGTGATGAGAAATGCCTTTTTTATTTATTTTTTTTTTTTAATTAATCAATTTTTAAAATATGTTGTCTTCATAATTTTG